>JAFMSR010000001.1:17518884-17753884 GCA_022818135.1 Saxidomus purpurata | reverse complement strand
AGTCATTTCTAGCTTACAAGACACTGTTTTCAGTGACTACTGTGATCGCCTGTTGTCAGTCGTCTGTTTGTTGTCTGTCTGTACACACTTAAACTTGTGTATGCAATAGAGGTTGCATTTTTCATTTGATCTTCACGAAAATTGGTCAGAATGACTGCCTTGATGACATCCAGATTTAGTGTGAATATGGGTTATATGGGGTCAATACTAGGTCACCAGGTCAAAGCATAGATAAACCTTGTGAATGCAATAGAGGTTGCATTTAAGCTCATCCTGACCATGAAGTGGTCATTGTGAGCTTTTAGGATCAATGAATGTCCATCATCTGTCCATCCATTCACAATTAGTTTGTTTACACTCTAGCATCTACATTTTTGAAACAATCATAATGAAACTTAAACACAATGTATATGGCCACAATACCTCTGATGAGTTTGATTATGGACTTGATCGGATCAGTAATTTCTGAATTATGGTCCCTGATTTAACAAAAAATGCAATATTTAACTATGTTTACAATCTAGGACCTTCATTTCTTCACTAGTTCTAAGCATATCTACAGAGAATGTGTATAAGATCTCAGATGAGTTCAATTATGGGCTTGATGGGATTAGTTCTTCCAGAGTTATGGTCCTTGATTTAACAGAAATTGCAATATTTAACTATGTTTACACTCTAGCACATTGATTTCTTCTTTAATCTTAATCTTTTTACAGAGAATGTGTATGACAATAAGATCTTGGATGAGTGCAATTATGGACTTAATTGGATTAGTTCTTCCAGAGTTATGGCCCTTGATTTAACAAAAATTTCAATATATAACTGTGTTTACACTCTATCACCTTCATTTATCATATTTACAGAGAATGTGTATGATTGTAAGATCTCAAATGAGATCAATTATGGGCTTGAATGGATTAGTTTTTCAAGAGTTATTGCCCTTGAGTCAACAAAAAATGAAATATTTAACGTTGTTTACTCTCTAGCAACTTAATTTCTTCACTAATTCTAATCAGTGCTAATGAAACTTGGCAGGGATGTTCCTTGCATGAAGCTCTACCAAAATTGTTCAAAGAATTCCATTCCATGTAGAACTCTGGTTGCCATGGCAACAAATAGGAAAAACATTAAAAGTCTTCTCTGAAACCACAAGGCCTAGAGCTTAGAAATTTGGCATGAAACATTGACTAGTGGACCTCTACCATTAGCTTATAATCATAGAATTGAATTTATGATAATTCTATGTAGTAAAAAACTGTTTGTTTTGTTAAAACTACACATAAACTTGTATATAAGTCTATGGTAAAGACCTAGTTTTCACCTTTTATCGAATGAAGGAATGAACATGATCTAGATAAATGATCTGATTGGTTAACTGGCCCGTATGACGTCATGGTGAAGCAGAGAGAATAAATGCTCCTGGAGTTTTCTTGTTTCCCAGTGTCTTTATTACATACGGTAGGTACCTGTCACCAATATTACTCAATTTAATGTTGATCAAATGTTCTTCTGTGTTTACAGAGCTAAATAAAAGCCTCTGATCCTTGGTGTTTTGTGTATTAAACATGATTGTTTTGTTTTTAGTTGAGCGTGCATCATTGTGATCATGTAATTACTTCTAAACTTAAATATCCTATGCATATGCGTACTATTAGTTTTAAGGAAATCAGATCAACATTATTGCAGTCAAATACATTATTTGTCTTCATGTGATTTTTTAAAAGTGAATGAATTATGAAAAAGCACTTGTTGTACATTTATATGTAAGACAAGGAATATGATAATGTCACAGGGTGAGAAAAATGTGCAGCCAGACCAGGGCTCGAACCCGGGGCCTTTCGCTTACAGGGCGAATGCTCTACTGACTGAGCTACCGGGCCGCTTACACATATACTCCCCAATGTGAACTGAGTCCGAACTGTGACAATAACAGTAGTTAATAGTCATTTCTTTTCTCATTGGCTGGGTATGAGAAGCTCCACCTTTTGTGTGATCTGGCACTTCACAACCAACTAGAAAAGGGAGACAACCCCTCATACCATCTGATGGCTATGATATTTCATTATTTTTATTGTCATGGCATGATGATTGATATATACTGATTCATCTAGTGTTAAAGGTGATGTCTTGCATAGAAGAAAAATACCATATAGTTCCTCTTGAAATCCCCAATCGTGAAACTTTGAGAGAATGTTGATTTTGATTGATTCTTGTTTAGGATGGAAACGCATCCATTTATGGTACAGAAGGGAGTCACAAGGTCAGGCCTGATGTGCACTGATGTTTGGTATAGGTTCAGGACATTTTGAAAAGGAGGAAGTAGCTTGTAATATTATGCGAAAATTGTGCGGCATTTGGCCGTTATTATAAATGATAAAATAAAATCTGATGTGAAGTAAGCTTAATGGAAAACTGCATGATTTCTAAAGACGTTTCTGACAACAAGATGCCAAATGTATGCAGACACTGCTATGAAAGGGGGAAAGAGCATGGTGGATATCATAGCCCTTTTGTTCCGTCCTCATCCAGTGTCATCAGAAAAAATAAGGTGACTGCTGCCATCTCTTTGCTAAAGGTACTGGTATGTATTTTTTCAGTTGGTTCATAATGAAATATTATTTTATACATGTAATGTAGTATTAAGTACCATGTTTGTTTTAATTTCTGTATTTTCACATTTTACAGGTTCAGACAGTTCAGGGAAATATTCAGAAGTTGTTCAGAAATTCAGAAGTGGTCAGTATGCGTATGTTCTCGAGCAAGAGTTCAGTAAAAGGATATTCACTTAATGTCCAACTGATGCTGCTAAAACACTTGATGCTCTGCTAGCCAAGAATGTTTCAAACATTTTCCAGACTGTATCAGAGGAGGAGTCAGTTGAAAGGTATAGAAAACTAAGATAAAGTAGAAATGGAGATGAATTTCAGGTTTTTAATACCCCAGAAATGAAGTAGGTAGGTGTCACCCTGTGGTCAGTGTACGAGAACCATAACTCTATCTGGACTACTTACAGAGTTATTGCCCTTTGTTACCTTTCCTTGTACGGAGCATAACTTGAAAACTACTGGTTGGAATTCAATACAACTTCATACAGTGGTCATGCAAAGTGTAGCAATGAATGTTGTACAACAGATAGGTAGTGATATTATATTTTCAGATTCATGTGCAAAAATTCCAATTTATTTGGTATAGATCATGTTCCCTAATTGGTAAGGAAAAGCCCTGAATCGGTATACAAAAAAATCTAGATGATTTGTTTGACATTCTGTTATTGAAAAATATTACAATGTAATTAGATCTTGGAATTGAAGCACTATATAGCCATGATTAAAGCTACCATGATTGAATTCAGATGAAGCTGCTATGGTGCTGTTGTACTTTTATTGTCTACCAGTCATGGGCATTGGGGTCGTAAGTTTGGAAAAAAAAGAGCTGCAGTAAGATAGTATGTTCCAATTCTGAATGAAACCTAAAAATTTCAATTAAGGAAAGTGAATGAGATATAAAATACATGTTGTAATTGGTGTGATATTTGTTAGAGTAAATTGTTCCCGAAGAATACAAAGAAAAAAACTAAATGTGGATTGTGTATATTCCAGGGAGTTTGAGTTACTGGTTGTTGCTGTTTCCTGTCTACAGCTGTTTGTACAGAACAACTGGTTAGGGCCACGCCCTTCTGAAGCGGCGCCAAAACATATTCTGCCAGAACAGTTTCAGGTAAAAGCTCTCATGATATATTGTTGTGGTACTTGAAATATGCTACAGGTCTATGGGTCTAACTTATAACTTTTGGTCCCTAAGCTCATTTTTGCTATTACAAATGTACTACCAATTTTCTGGTTTCTTTTTGCCTTGGAGGAGAACAGAGCACATATAAATTTAAAGAAATTAATTTCTAAGAATGAAGCTTTTGAATAATTTTACTGTTCATTTATGATAAAGTGACAGTGACATAATAGATGTGTGTACACAAAATTTACACTCATTGCATAAAAAGGTATATCATACATGCAAGAAAGATTTAATCCGTATACTATCGGATGAATTGTTCACAGTAATATTGGACTCTTCTACTGGGTCACTGTCACTTTATCCTAAATCAACTGTAGACTTAAGTAAAAGTTAAAGGATGTTCATGAACAAGTTTGGCATCTGTCCATTGTACCAGGGTTACATGTTTATATTAAAGAATCCTTTGTTATCTTTCAGGGTGAGAAGATCAGTGAGTTTCTGGAATCTGAACTAAGTGTTGATGGTGAACCGATATACAACCTAACTGCTTACCCAGAATTTCTCTATATTGCCAGATATATTCTGTCACATTGCAGGGATAGATTCTCACATCTTAAGGTAAATATATTATGGTATATGAGCAAGAATTTATTCAACAGATTGAAATATTCTGTCTTTCTAACATTTAAAGAATATTGGGATTTTATTAGCTCACGCTATGGTGAACTATTGGGACCACTGACTTACAGTCCATGTACAATGTACGTCATCTGTCTGTCAACCATTTCTTTCATTTTCAACTGGGCCACAGTTGATGAAACTTGGCAGGGATGTTCCTGGCATGAACTTCTATCAAATATGTTCAAAGAATTCCATTCCATGCAGAACTCTGGTTGCTATGGCAACAAATAGGAAAAACTGAAAAACTTTAACAGTCTTCTTCTCTGAAATTTCAAGATATGTATATGTAGTACGTAACATTGCCTAGTGGACCTCTACCAAGATTGTTTGAATCATGACCCCCTGTGTCAAAATTGACCCTGCAGATTGTGGGTTTGGGGCACTGGATATTTGACATGTAGCATTGCCTAGCGGACATTTACCAAGATTGTTCTAATCATGATCCCCAAGTCAGAATTGAGTTAACATTGATTTCTATAAAAAATCTTTCAAATGTTCTCTAAAACCACAAAGTTTAGATATTTGGCATGTAGCATTGTCTATTTGACCTCTACCAAGATTGTTCTATTGACCCTGCCAAGAGCTTAGATATTTGGCATTGTGCAGCATACCTTCAAGTGATGCAATTGTTGACCTATATGATTATAAGCTGTATTATAGCCAATGGTAGCCAGGTGAGTGATATAGGGTCATCTTTGCATTTTAAGTGCTGACATTAAGGGAGACCACTCTGTGTTCAATAGGTAAAGGCTGATATGTTATCTGCTATATGTGTCGTTGTCTATATAACTATTAAAAATTAACTGAAACAAGTATATACAAAAAATACTTGTTGCCCAGCGTGTATACAATAAAATATCATGTTTGGTTAAGATTGTCAAATTCACTGGCTTCATTCTGATCATATCTATAAAATGAACGACACCAGAGTAAACCATAAAGGATATGGGCTGACTATATAATATGTTATTAATTTATGTGTAAAAGTGTAAAAAAAGACTACGATGTGTTGCTTTAATATTTGCGCGTCAACGATAAAAGTGACAACTTGTAGAAATGTTTGCAATTTGGGATAGTAATTTGCACAATTGACACTTTTTATCAAAAACCGATAACCCAAAGGAGGCTAATAATCAATTAATTGATTGAAACTGGGTCAATATTAAACATTTATAATATGACTGGGAGGGGGGGGGGGGTCACTAAGATTTCATCATCAAACTTTCAAATTGTATTTAATTGTATTGCTTATAGCAAAAAGGTTGTGATGCCTCCAAATTTTGTAGGTCAAGGTCATATTTGACAGAATTATGCCTCTTTTTGTACTTAGTTTTTGTTACGAAAACTTAACTTTGGCTCTAACTTTGCCATTTCATAAGATTTCTTTATCAGACTTTTTAATTGTATTGCTTATAACAAAAGGGTCGTGATGTCTTCAAATTTTGTATGTAAAGGTCATATTTGACAGAGTAATGCCCCTTTTTGTACTTAGATTTTGGCTACAACTTTGCCATTTCTTAAGATTTCTTCATAAAACTTTCAAATTGTATTGCCTATGACAAAAGGGTTGTGATGGCACCAAATTTTGTAGGTCAAGATCATTTTTGAAAAATGTTAGTTGTTTAATTTTGGTGGGAGATTACGATAGCAGGAATTGTAGACACCACCAAATCAAAGCCATTAAGTCAGTGACATTTTATTTTTACAAACTATGAAATAAAACTGTTAATTATGATCTTAAAGGTGGCAACTGCTATGATGGAATCCATAGATGTAGAGCAGCAAAATATTTAAATCCAAATTTTTTAGTAAAGGTATCTACTTATTGATCTCAAAATACATCTCAGGCTCAGTTTGAGTTGTATTAGGAGTTAACACCCATTCCAACTGTATTTTGGTCATTTTAACAGGCCGGAGGTTCCTAGGAAGAATGTGTACTGTATTCCTATCCTCTATTAGAAACTGCAAACTTTCTCAACATAAAGAGATACTGTCTGTAGGAATGCTCGAACCCAAGACCCTCAGTCTGGGAGAGGTTACAGTGATTTCAAGTCAGTGAGTCTAACCACTCAACCTCGGAGATGGACACCCAGTTCATGAAAAACAAGATTGTTAACTATTCGCAGGACCATCAAAATTTCATTCTGTTCCATTAAAAAAGCTCCTTTGCCTACATTATCTATACTCTCAGATGTAATGCCAGTAAATCCGAGCTCCGCTACTGGCGTCACTCATAGGAGAAAGGTGGCAGTTTTTTAAGGAAATAGGCCTTCCCAGTTGTTATAGTCAGGTAAACTGCCCACATGTTAATGTGTAAATGTCATTTATTTACAAGGTTTTCAATTTTCGTTAACTTTCAAGACAGAACCACCTAATGCACTCGTCAATCTTGTTGAAATGTCTGTCTGAAGATTGGTGGAGATCTTTGATGTCGAGTGCAAACAATGGTGATACATGTGCCTAGAAAACAGACCAAGTAGGGAAATAGCATAAAAGACTGAAAAACTGTAGAGAAATATATTTAATGTATAAAAGTATTTAATACTGTACATGTTTATTTGATATTTTTGCAAAGTTAAAATGAGATTATGACTGTTGATAAAGTGATAATAACTATGAATCAGCTTTCACTAAGTATTGGGTAAAAAGTTAAAAACATAGTGTTTAGCAAACATGTATATTTAAAAAGTTTGACAAAAATGTTTATGTTCTATACAACAGTAACATGTGAAGGAGCCTTGATGTAAACATGTACAGGTTAGAAGTGGGGTTATAACACTGGAAATTCTGCTGGTTTCATTGATGAACTGTCACATTCAGTCTCATAACATTTATGTAAGCTGATATATCATGACACATTTACCACATCCTGTAAGAAGTTTATTTGTGTGGCTGATTGTGATGCTTGTACCAGGTGTGCTTTCAAGAACTTGAAGTTTGTCACAGTCTGCTGATAACTGATGAATAGTTTTTGTGCCAGTACTGCATACATACACATAGCCATCATTGTCAACTGCTACACCCCAAGGACGTCCTAGGTTATCATCCTTGTAGATCTTCTTGACCTTTCCATCTAAAGTCTTACTGGTTACCTTGTTTTGACTATGATCTGATGAATAGATGGTGTCATCATCTGGACTGAGTGCTAAACCATAAGAGAAATAGAACAAATTCTTTCCTTCTGAATCAGTTTTAAAATTTTTAAGAATTTTGCCTTTCATGTCAGTGACTATAACTACTTGACCTTGTGTAATAATCAGTCTTTCTTTGTGATACACAAGATCAAAGCAAGGATCGTCTGTGTGGAATGCATAATCTTTACTTATTACACCAGACTTTGATACAGATAGGAACTGTATTTTTGATGCCATTCCTACTGCAACTTTATCATCCTTTACTGCTGTCACACCCCGAACAGCTTCTTCCAGCTTAGTTTCTGAAATGACCTTATCATGCCTTTCATCAACTACTTTGACTGAATTGTTTTCTTTATCCTCTAAAACAATATAATGTTCATGTATCACTGTAAGTCCTTGGACATCAGGGTTACCTTTGTTATTGTTTGTACTAATATCTATCTTTTTCACTAGTTGGGGTTTTTTCAGAGCTGTTGCTTCAGATGTTTGAATTGTCTTTCTTGTTTTATCTGGAATCTTTGAGGGTTTTGCTACTGTTTGTAATTGTTTTCTGTCTTTAGTTGTGTCTTCACTTGCCGCAGGTACAATAATTTCTATTTCTAATCTACATATCTCATTTATTCTTTTCATCATATCTTGAATTTTAGGTGAGGGTAGGATTTCAAATTTCTTTATCTTGCTTGCATTTTCTAGGGTATCTAGTTCTGTTTCAATTCTTTTCATGTCTAACTCTGAATGTTTCATATTGATAAAAGCTTCACAATTTTGTCCTTCTTTCTTGGTTTTATCAGCATCAGTTTTGATATTTGTTAGCTCTTTATCTATAAAGTCATACTTCTTTGAAGCTGCCACTAAAATGCCCTTGTTACTTTTGTGAATTTCATCAATCTTCTGGTGCATTTCTTTCTTGATCTGATCAAAGAATTTGTTTATCTGATCATGCAACTTTTCTAACTCTGCCATGGCAACCAGTTGTAAATCATCTGCTATGTTTGAAATTGACTTAATTGTATGTCTGCTGTCTTGAATTTGATTTGACATTGTCTCAACTTTCTTCATGAAGGTTTGAATATCTTTTTGTGTTTCTTTTGATGTGGCAAAATTTTGAATATCATCAACTTTGTCACATTTTCTGTGATCAAGAATCATGCAAGTGGAACATGCAACAGAATCACATGATCCACAGAAAAATTTAATGATCTCATTTGTATGTTTTGTACATTTCTGACTACATACGTCTTTCACACCCGTACCAGTGACACTCTGGGGCATATTATCCTTGTCCTGAAGTACATGATTTCTGGAAGCTTTATTTAGTTTATGTTTTTTATAACATTGTCTGCATAAATATTCAGAACAATCCACACAAAATCCTTCAGCTTCTGTCTTCTTTCCGTACAGTTCACAAGGTTCACAGAAAATGTCCTTCACTTCATCAGATGCTGCAATAATTGATGTTCTATAGTCAGTGCAGGTCGCCATTTTTATTTGACAAAATATGCAAACTGTTTATGTAAGTAGGTTAAAACTTGAAATTTGATATTTGCACTGTAAACCTTATGCTAAAAATAGCACAGACACAGTCTTGTGGTTGTATCTATAACTTTGTACAAGGGTTAAACTGATTTCATTCAATGATTTTTAACTTTGAATTCATGTGTTTTGCATGTTTTTGAAAAGAATGATATATATTATTAGATATTAACTATTATGTTAACTATTACATGTACTATGTAATTCATTTGGGAGGAGGGGGGCTGATCATGAAAAAATTGCATTGCACATAGTCACTTAAAAAGTTTATTTAAGGGAAGACATGAATTGTTTGATTTACTACGTATTTTTAGACACATTTATGAATGTTTCAATAGCAAATAGTTGCTTTAACCATACTAGCGACTAGCTTATCTGTGAAGTCTGATCATAATCTGCACTTTTTGCTATTCAGTCATCAATCATCACTCCTTTTAAAGAATTTAGTGTATTGATAAACAAGTCCATTTTAGAAATGTTGTTGGGTTAAGGGTGAAAAGGTACATGTGAAACACTCTGGAAATGTTTATGTCAGGTATCATATTAAATCACTGCTTAATAGAGATGTACAGCAGTGACTGATGTGAAGATGGATAACGGATAAGTGATAAAAATAGGGGTTTCTCAAAGTTGTTACAGCTATGCAGATGTAATAATAAATTGTACAATCTTTTTAACATTATTAGTAACGATAAAGCACAATGGCACACGAAGGTAGACCATGTTCTAACAAGAACAGACATGTATTGTGTCATACAGAGCTCACTTAGTTATATGATTTATTTTGCCCTATTGTATGCTCAGTGGATAATCTGTACTTTCTATAATATGCCTTGTATCTTAATCACTTCCGCCTTTCATAGCTATGTTCTTTGCAAACTTTAGCTGTACTGTAAGGGATTGAACCGTCCGTTTGTAGAGTTTTTGTCCACTGGCCTAATACAGTCAACAGAAAATAGCTACCAGTATTCAGCTCTACTATTAAGGTTGTTCAGGTCATTATCTGCACTGTTTACTATTCAGGTCATGCTCTGCACTGTTTACTATTCAAGTCATGATCTGCACCATTTGCTATTCAGGTCATGATCTGCACTGTTTACTATTAAAGTCGTGCTCTGCACTGTTTACTATTCAGGTTATGCTCTGCACTGTTTACTATTCAGGTCATGATCTGCACTGTTTACTATTAAGCTTGTTTAGGTCATGATCTGCACTGTTTACTATTCAAGTCATGCTCTGCACTGTTTTCTATTCAGGTCATATCTGCACTGTTTACTATTCAAGTCATGCTCTGCACTGTTTACTATTCAGGTCATGCTCTGCACTGTTTACTATTCAGGTCATGCTCTGCACTGTTTACTATTCAGGTCATGCTCTGAACTGTTTACTATTCAGGACATGATCTGAACTGTTTACTATTCAGGTCATGCTCTGCACTGTTTACTATTCAGGTCATGCTCTGAACTGTTTACTATTCAGGACATGATCTGAACTGTTTACTATTCAGGTCATGCTCTGCACTGTTTACTATTCAGGTCATGCTCTGAACTGTTTACTATTCAGGACATGATCTGAACTGTTTACTATTCAGGTCATGCTCTGAACTGTTTACTATTCAGGACATGATCTGAACTGTTTACTATTCAGGTCATGCTCTGCACTGTTTACTATTCAGGTCATGCTCTGCACTGTTTACTATTCAGGACATGATCTGAACTGTTTACTATTCAGGACATGATCTGCACTGTTTACTATTCAGGTCATGCTCTGCACTGTTAACTATTCAGGTCATGCTCTGCACTCTTTACTATTCAGGTCATGCTCTGCACTGTTTACTATTCAGGACATGATCTGCACTGTTTACTATTCAGGTCATGATCTGCACTGTTTACTATTCAGGTCATGCTCTGCACTGTTTACTATTCAGGACATGATCTGAACTGTTTACTATTAAGGTTGTTTAGGTCATGATCTGCACTGTTTACTGTTCAAGTCATGTTCTGCACTGTTTTCTATTCAGGTGATATCTGCACTGTTTACTATTTAAGTCATGCTCTGCACTGTTTACTATTCAGGTCATGCTCTGCACTGTTTACTATTAAAGTCATGATCTGCACTGTTTACTGTTCAAGTCATGATCTGCACTGTTTACTATTCAAGTCATGATCTGCACCGTTTACTATTCAGGTCATGATCTGCACTGTTTACTAGTCAAGTCATGCTCTGCACTGTTTACTATTCAGGTCATGTTCTGCACTGTTTACTATTCAGGTCATGATCTGCACTGTTTACTATTCAGGTCATGATCTGCACTGTTTACTATTCAAGTCATGATCTGCACTGTTTACTATTCAGGTCATGCTCTGCACTGTTTACTATTCAGGCCATGATCTGCACTGTTTACTATTAAGGTTATTCAGGTCATGATCTGCACTGTTTACTATTCAGGTCATGTTCTGCACTGTTTACTATTCAGTCAGTAAAATACAACAAATGGATGTGGTCATAGGGATAAAGTAGTTGCTTTCCTTGTATCCATTTTCTGATAGCATATAAGAAGTTGTATCGGACTCATTCGCAAAATGTCAGCCTGGTTTGCTGATTCAGTATAGCATGAGACTTGTAATCTTCGGGTTGAGGGTTCGATTCCCTGGGCTGACCACTAAAATTACTAACAGTCTTTCGGATGAGACTTTAAAACCGACATCCCATGTACGGGTGTTATACACCTGGCATGTAAAAGAACCAGGGATGTCTCTGGAACTGGGACGCTTTCTGTATCTTGCACTATCCTCCAAAACCTAAAATAACTAACCTTTTCTGGGGGTATTGGTCATATGGGAAACTGGTATCAACAATAAAGCTCTAATGTACATACATGTACTTCACTCTGGAATTTTACAGAAATGCTGTTGAGCAGTCTTAACACTATTTTTTCTATCTGGTTGCTATTTCGGGTAATCAACTGTTAAGATTTGCTTGCCCAAAAGTGAATTTGGTTGAGCAGTCTTAACACTATTTTTTCTATTTGAAAAGACAAAATTTGTTCAGGTAAATTCGAAACTCCTTTATATCACATGGTTTTCTTTACAAACATAGTCTACACCATTACCACAATGGCAGCCATGGAGGAAGCAGGCCTCTTTAGGGCCCTCCTCCCTGGTGTTGATCACAATGCTCCTGTATATTCAAGAAAAACTAAGACTTACATCCAAATGTTTTGAGCAAATGGCTAAATGGAATCACCAGTAAAATTAAAAAGGTCTGACATGCGTTGTCTCAGAGGTACAGATACAGAGAATTTTCAGAGCTTGAATAGTCAAAACATGTACATGTAGTATGTTTACAATGTTTCTTTTCACGTTCAGAGGCAGTTGGCAGAACTGTTGTTATGTCTGGGTGCAATAGGTTCAGCATTAGAGATTTATGAGGACCTTCAGATGTGGGAGGAGGCTATAGCATGTTACCAAAGGCTCGGAAAAACTGAAAAGGTACAGTCAATAAAAAAAAGTAGTAAATGGCAGTATAAAAAGCTCTTATAAAAATTAAAAGATGTTAGTATAAAAGCTTCAACAACCAGTAGATGTAAAAAGTTTAAAAAGCTCTAAAAACTAGTAGCTGTTAGTATAAAAGCTCTAAACACATACAAATGTATAAAAGTTTGTGCTGCAAAGAGAGTAAATGATGTAAACTTTTGTCACTGTGAACAGGTACATGTACCATTTTTCAATAGATTAGAGGTTATAATGTACTAAATGTCTTCTACGGTTTAGTTTATAATATTAACAGAAGACATGTACTTCCAGTCTTCCCCATCTTGTAAGACTTTTCTTGACTTGAGAATTTATCTAAATACAGTGAATAAGAGGGGTGTGAGAATTTATTAAAGGATTTCAGAAAGCTTTAAATGTGTATTCAGAGACCAGGCATACCAAAATACCCCATTCACTGTCATTGGAATTCTTTCTTAGGTTGTCAAAGAAACCTTGTTTCACACTCAAAAAAATATCAGGTGTTTTTACTGGAATGTTTGTGGTTTGGGGTGGATGTAAGGTCTTAAAAACTTTTTATTTAGGATGTTTATATCTTAAATGGCTAGATTAAGTATGAATTATATAATTTGAAAAAGCAAATATTAGTTTCATTGGAATAATTACGTTGAAAGTATTTAAACTGAACCTTAATTAATGTATGATTTTCCAGGCAGAAACAGTCATACAAGAACAACTGGCAATAAAAGAAACTCCAAATCTGTGGTGTTTCCTTGGAGATATCACACGTAACATAGAACATTACAGGAAAGGTTGGGAGTTGTCTAAACATAAATCAGCACGTGCACAGAGGTGTATGGGATATCTGTACTTTGCTAAAGAGCAGGTAAGACAGTTATATGTTTCATTTAGGCATGGGGAAAAACACTTTCTCTGGTGACATGCTGAAAAAATAGCCTAGGTAGTTAGAAAAAATATAATATTTTTGTGAATGTATGTAATTTTATTATGGCAGAACCAAGTATTATTCTTCTCCATTGTCTAAAGTGACAACCATATATAGTTTGGGGTAGAAAGAAAAAGGGTAGAGCTACCAGAACTGCAGTATTAATTATCCCCTGCTACAGATGGAAAGATATTAATTTGACGTTGTCTGTCCGGAGCGGTAGATGAGACATGGTTGTGGCTTTTCTAATAGAAAATTATAGAAATGTTCACTTCTAAAGGGACTTGTGGCCAGCCAAGTTTCACTCACTTTGCCTAGAAACACTAGAGCTATGGCCTTTTGAAGTTTCCATACATATTCTATATGGGCATTTGAAATCCCTTTTCCATGAAACCAAATTGGGTACAAATGATCATCTAGAATATAAAGGACCTCTATTGATTTTTTGGGGTTCTGTGATATTTATATGTATGTGCTAGTATCTCTTGTTTTTAAATGTACTTTTTTGTAATGAAAGTCTATGTTATGTGCTAGTTTTTTAAATGTACTGTATGTAATGATGGATTATTTTTGCCAAATAAATCTATCTATCTATCTATACTATTATTTGGGTCAGCTGTTAAACTTATTTCTTTACTGTTTCTGAATTTAGTATTTACTCAGTGATGCGACAAACAGTGTAAAATTTGTACATATTTAAGCAACAACTATGGCAATTTCCATTCCTCTTGGCGTATAAATCAGTAACTAAAATCTTTCTTAAGATTATGATGGTCTCTTTGAACTTGAGTTGTAAAATAAAGAGAAAAAACAATATAAACTTAAAATAAGTCACCCACAAAAAAACCCGAAACAAATTAGCATGAGTTGTATGAGTTATCTTTGTTATATGAGTTATATATGTTATATGAGTTATTGTGTCGCCCTTTAGGAGAAAATACATAGGGATCGCTTTGTCCGTCCGTCCGTCGGTCTGTCCGTCACACAAACTTAACGTTGGCTATAACTTTGCCATTTCTTAAGATTTCTTCATCAAACTTTACAATTGTATTGCTTATGACAAATGGGTCATGATGCCGCCAAATTTTGTAGGTCAACGTCATATTTGACAGAGTTATGCCCCTTTTTGTACTTACATTTTGTCACGAAAACTTAATGTTGGCTATAACTTTGCCATTTCTTAAGATTTCTTTATCAAACTTTCAAATTGTATTGCTTATGTCAAAGGATTGTGATACCACCAAATTTTGTAGGTCAACGTCATATTTGACAGAGTTATGCCCCTTTTTGTACTTAAGATTTTGTCACGAAAACTTAATGTTGGCTATAACTTTGCCATTTCTTAAGATTTCTTTATCAAACTTTCAAATTGTATTGCTTATGTCAAAAGGGTTGTGATTCTGCCAAATTGTGTTGGTCAAGGTCATATTTGACAGAGTTATGCCCCTTTTTGTACTTTGATTTTGTCACGAAAACTTAATGTTGGCTATAACTTTGCCATTTCTTAAGATTTCTTTATCAAACTTTCAAATTGTATTGCTTATGTCAAAAGGGTTGTGATTCTGCCAAACTGTGTTGGTCAAGGTCATATTTGACAGAGTTATGCCCCTTTTTGTACTTTGATTTTGTCACAAAATTATTGGTTATTCTGACAAAGCTTAAGAGGGCGACACAAGTGTTCTACTGAACACCCATCTAGTATGTGTTATATGTGTTATACGTGTTATATATGTGTATTTGCCTTTCTTTGCAGTATGATGAATGTTTAGAGTGTTTTGAAAAGTCCTTGAACGTCAATGCCCTGCAGGTAAGGTAGTTTAATTAATTTTCAAATGATCAGATACCAATGAAACATACATGGTTCTTCTGTTACACATGTACATTGTAAGTGTATGTGTATGTGTAAATACGAGTAGATAGAAACTTTACACATATGAAAGCATTTCTGCTTATAATACAAAACTTGTGTTGACACATTATGCAGAATATAGATTGTACTAGTGTTGGTAGAATGTAGGCTATAGAGTCATGAAACTGTATGTGGAGGTAGTATCCAGATGACAATAATAATTATTATAATTAAGTCTTTATTTTGAGAGGCTACACGTTTGGGTATGATCCCAATCTTCTATGTGGGCCTGTATAACGTAAACATAGTATTGACAAAATACATCAGCCAAGCATTACAAGTACAGGGAATTTAAAACAGAATCCAGTGTTGCTGTTATTAACACATTAATGTTCGGATGGACAAAATACTAAATTTCTTACAAGCTAGAAGCCAGGATCAAACCTGTACCATAGGGCACCAATGCCTAGACATTTAAAATGCAATCATTTAATTTGATACATACAGTGTGTCTAGATCTCTCATTGACTGGGAGTCAAGGGTTGAAGCCCTGCTGTCAGGTTTTGTTTGACTTTTTTGTTCTGACTTTACCGAGTCTTGTTTGTGTGTTTGTTACTCAGGTGCCAGTATGGTTTACGTACGGCTGTGCAGCAATGGCGGCAAAGAAGTTCCAACTTGCAACAAAGGCATTCAAGAGATGTGTAGGCATAGATTATGATGTAAGTGGGCGTTCATTACCGAATATTTGTAGGCAACCCAGACAAAATGTTAATTTGATGTATTTTGAACAATTTTACATTTTGGTGACAGTTTTTCTTACAGAAAATTTTGTTGAGGCTGCTGGCAGTGGCTCAACAAAGATGTCTCTTTGGCGGTCCGGTTTATCTGTGTCTGTCTGTCAAGATGATCTTGTCCGGGCTGCAGCTTCCTTATGCAGTAAAGGATTTTGTTTCACTTAACATAATTGTTGGCCAAAATGGGGCGATGTGTCACATGCAAGACCCAGGTCAGTAGCTCAAAGGTCAAGGTGACACTTTTTCGAAATTAAAGGTCAAAGATGGAAACACGAGATCTTGCCCGGGCTGTAACTTCCTCTTGCATTGAAGTATTTTTAATTGAATTGGCACAGTTGTTCACAATAGGATGGAACCTCAGGTGCAAGACCCAGTTAGTGCTCAAAGGTCAAGGTCACATTAATAGATTAAAGGTGAAAAATGGACACATGAAACCTTATCTGGGCTGTAACTTCCTCATGTGTGGAAGGTTTTAAATTGACCCGAGACAATTGTTTACCACAGTGGGACGGTTTGTCACACACAAAATCTGTAGCACACTTGGCAGGCTCAACATATTGCACCATTTGGGTATCTAGTTTATTCAAATTGAACAGTAATTTTGCTCTATATGAATAAAATACTGACTGAAATTCAAACTAAAAGGCGTAACTGTTTCTGTCTCAGTTATGTTTGGTCAGTTGCCAACTTCTGACAAATGGTAAATGTAACACACGTCAATGTTTTACTCCTCAGTAGTAATAGTTCTAAGCCATTTTAATTATACATCAAGTGAGAAGCACTTCTGATTACCTTGACAAAGAAAGAGCTGTGAAGCTCAGACTGGTGATTGACTGTACCTTTATTGGCCCTGTAGAAAGATAACCCAACATTTTTTGCTCACAGGAGCAAGTGAGCGATACAGGGCCATCATGGCTCTCTTCTTACTGTAGTCTTTATGTTTTGCAGTTTTTTTTTTGTTTACAGAATTTTGAAGCATGGAATAACTTAGCATCAGCCTATATAAAGATTGGTGAGAAGTAAGTATTTAAGGAATTAGGTTAAGTGATCAAGGACCTCTATTCTATCCTCAGTATTGTTTAGATTAATACAGCTAGTTTGCAAACTTGCCATCACTTTGCGTATCAATGGTTCCGCCCAGCCCCAGAATTAAAGATGGACAAATCTACTCTAGAAATAAGCAGATTGAGGGATTATCATTGGTTTTTGTGGGGTCAGTCACTATTTCCATGGATTCTGTGGACGGGTTGATTGACGAATGTAAGATCTTAACAAGTAAAAAATATTCTAATTCTACTTTTTTTCTATATTTAAACAAAAAAGAGCTGGAACCCATTCAAAAACGTTATTGTCACCCATGTTCATGCATTTATAGTATTTGAAAGAACTTTCAGATTTATGTTCAGTCATTCTTTATCTATCTTTCAGAAAGAAAGTGTTTATCACATTGAATGATGCTATCAGATGTAACTATGAGAACTGGAGGATCTGGGAAAACTACTTACTGGTTAGTTATATACATGTTCACGTCATCATGCAAACTGAACCTTGATCAACATCCCTTTATAACAATTGAAATAAGAAATGTAAAGTAAATATTTCATTCTATAATCTATGTATTTTGACTAAAATTTACATACAAAAGTCAGTTTTCGTAATTCTGTGGCTTGCAAAGGACTGATGTATGAAGAACTTGTAACCAGTTGAATTTGCTCCTTAAAGCTGGAGTACCAGTATGCTTTATCAATATAGCATTTTCATATTAAATAGAAAAAGGGAGGGAATTCGGGCCAAGAAAATTTATTCTTGTATCATAGTTTCGCTATATCTGTAGTCGTTGTATTTGGAGTTTTGTGTACTTTACAAAAAAAACGAATGGGGAAAAATTAAACTGTTGCTCTGAGGAGGTTGCCGCTTGTTAGAGGTGCCGTTTCGGGAGGTTATACTGTATATTAAAGCAGTCGTCTGCTGTAAGTAGCCTCTGTCAATGTACCTTTGGCTTGCTGTTTGAAACAGGATTGGCTGTAACAGTATAGTACCAGTAACAGTTCCATACGTGCCAAGTTCTCCAGACGACATTTCCAGGAGATATGACTCTTAAACGTCTTTTTAATCTCTTGAAGGAGATTGGTAAAAAAATCAGATAAGTTAATAATAGAAAAAAAGCAGTATTATAAAAAAGCAGGTGTCTTCTCGAAAATTCCGGTATGCCATACTGCTTTGTTTCTGGTAGCAGAGACATAAGATAGAAATGATTTTAATGTTGTTGTTTGTTATATGTAGGTGGGAACAGATTGTGGTGAGTTCAGTGAAGTGATGAGAGCCTATCATAGATTGATCGATCTGAAAGATAAATGGGTGGATGAACAGGTATGCTAATGTTACTGCAGTTGTACAATATTATCTAATATGCATGAATTAATCATGATAATTAATTTTAAAAACAGGAATTAAATTGTGTAGATGAGTAAACAATTGTGCTGATATTCTGATATTACCTCCCTTTGAATTTAATAAAGAACAATATTAAAGACAATTGTTTGGCTGATCATGGCATGAAACTGCTGATTTTCAATTAGAATTTTGAGTTTCCTCTCATAGCTTTTTTAATTTAAAGTTGATCCGTCCGAGGCTTATGATTGGATAGGATCCCTATAGTATTATACATGTGTTTCTTTCTTCTCAGCATCATATGTATTTCTTATGATGTTTTATTGATTACTAAATACTTGAAGAAAATTGATAGACTTCGTTACCAATTCTTTACAGGTACTAGGTATTCTAGTGAGAGCGGTGATAGAGAATATTCCAGATGCTGACAGTAGACCAGCTCAACACATTGAACCAAAATTAAGGGAACTGTTTGGCAGAGTCACCTCCAAGGTAAAATGTTGAGTCTCTGAAATATTTTTTATGTAAAAATTTAAAAAAACAACTATGGACATAACTGATCAAAATGACTGTAATGGAAGGGAGGTAACTTGAATGTGCAAAATCACTAAAGAAGAATTTAATATGGTAATTAACATGAAGTGCTGTGTTTCAGATGTGTTTCAGATACCAAAATTAGCATTTTTTTAAGATAATCAGAAAATATTTATCTACAAATTAAGATAAAAACATGTTAATTTGAGTAATATGTAAAACCTTATCTGGAGCATTAAAATGATAACTCTGGTTGTTTTATTTTGCTAAATGTCTGCAAAATGATATTAAAATTGCCATGATATGCTGAGATTTGACACTAGGAATGGAATTTTTAGGTGACTGATAAAGCAGAGATCTGGAGATTGTATGCTCAGCTGTGTACAGGAGACCCTGATAAAGTGAGTACATCCACACAAAACAATATACTCTGATTGTGTTAATAGAAACTTCTGCTGGAGTAACATTTTCCAAGAGAGAGGCATTTATGAAGATGTTTTTGCTTGAAGACCAACATCTCTGTTGTCATATATCTTGGCCATCACAACCAACAGGATTTAGCAAAAAAATGGCATATCTAGCCTAAAAATGGCACAATTTTAAAATGCCTGTATTTGTATAAGTTTAAAGTCTATATTGCATTAAAACCCTCCATATCAATTTTTAGCTAGTCCAAACCTTAAGGATATCTGGTGTAACGAAAATATATGGCAATTGGAGAGTGTTCGTCTAATTTGTGTTTTGGTCACTCTGCTAGAACATGACATGAAAAAGTCAAGGGGATGTTTATTGGGGAAGGGGCTTCAGTTATGATTTTTACGGTATATTGTATATTGTTGAAAATGGTATTTAGTACTTTTGGTTTAATATGTCTTCTGTTTTCAGATGTTACAGTTCCTACAGAAGGCTCATAGATGTGTGATGCAGACGTCAAATTGGGAGAAAGACATTGAACAGTGTAGGACAGTTGCTGAACAGTCTATACAACTTGCTGACAGTATGTACTCATTTTCACAATTACATGTAGAACTTAAAATGTTAATTGATGAATTGTGTCAGCAGACGTATTGTCTAATACAGTTAACTCGTACTTTCCTGAAAAGGTAGCAAGGTAAAGTGTTGTTGTTGATGTTGTTGTTGTTGTTGTATGAGTTAAATGCCCGTTTCAACCGTACTTCTGTAGTTTTTACAGGCGGGAAGTTTACCTTACAATCGTTCCTGAGAAGAACCAGTACTAGATCCCTATCCTCTATGAGAAACTGCCAACTTTCTTGCATAAAAGAGACATGGTTGGTTGCAAAGCTCGAACCCATGACCGTCAGTGTCTTCCTCATAAATAGCTTAAAATATCATACTATTAAAACCAAATAAAATCATTTGCACTTTTGAATGTTAAACAAATTTAGAGAACTTTCACAATTATTGGCTTGAATTTATGTGTATATATTTTATATTGTCTTTGCAGCATATACTAAGGCAAGCAGTTCATCTAACAATTCAACCCAATCTCTACAGATGTTGTCATCAGCAAAATTGATGTTAAAAGGTGTTCTTGTAAAACTTAAAGTAAGTAGAAACTGTTCATAAGATTTACGTTTTGCCTAGCGATTACCAGAATCTTGAGATGTCTTCTCTTTTAACCAACTTCTTCATTGTAAATAATTCAAGATGTAATTGTATTTGTTATTTCTAAGGTGTCAGTTTAATTTTGGCTGATAAAAATATTGTTGACTTTTATTTTAGTTAAGCAAAGTCTTTTTTGAGTTCTTAAAATCTCTGACTCGCCATCACCTGTTATACATGGAATGTAATTGTACATAAATTCTGGAGATATTTAAATATGCCCCATTATGCATTTTTAAACTTCTTAATAAAGATTTTATTTTTCAGCAACAGCATACTGATCCAATATCACAGACAATGCCGTCGGAGGTCATGATTAAGGCATGCTCAGAATTAGAGGACAAACTAAACAGTGTTATGGAAACTATAGAACAGTTGAAAGCCTCATAATACCTGTATAAACAGTGTAACTGATTTCTGAAGATACCACATGCTTGTTAGAGATAATAATGACACATTTTTAGATGAAGGTTGTGTCTGTTATGGTCAGCCCACAGCTTGAACCAGAGTTGAATTGACGGCTTTGCCTACCATACTACAACCTGCACAACTGAAAACAACATAGATAAACAACATAGACAACATAAACAACCCCAGCATAGATCTGATAGCATTGCCTACACTGTTATAGACTGTACTTCTGAAAACAGCTGTATAAAATTTACGAAAAAAGTAATTTTCATTGCATCATGCCAATAACAGTTGTACTGCAGTAACAATGCCGACTATAACTATCTGGAGACTTGCTTGTGAAGTACATGTACTGTTTTAGGGCATTACCAGCTACATTGCATGTAAGTACATGTATTACAAATAAAGTGTAGTAAAAGAAATATGTTTTATTATTTCTCCTTTTTAGCTCGACTCTTCGAAGAATAAGGAGGCTATTGCACTCGCCCCGGCGTCGGCATCTGCGTTGGTTAAAAAGGTTTTTTATAAAGTTCTTAAAATATCTTGAATACTATCAAAGGTATTGACTTGAAACTCAAACTATATGTTTACCATCAACATCTACACCTGAGGAAACAATCCCCATAACTCTGTTTTTTGTTTTTGACAGATTTATGCCCCTTTTTAAATTAGAATTTTTGGTTAAAGTTTTTTATAAATTCAAATATCTTGAATACTATCAAAGGTATTGACTTGAAACTCAAAATATATGTTAACCATCAACATTTACACCAGAGGAAACAATCCCAATTTTGTTTTTTGACAGATTTATGCCCCTTTTTAACTTAGAATTGTTGGTTAAAGTTTTTTATAAATTCAAATATCTTGAATACTATCAAAGGTATTGACTTGAAACTCAAAATATATGTTAACCATCAACATTTACACCAGAGGAAACAATCCCAATAACTCTGTTTTGATTTTTGACAGATTTATGCCCCTTTTTAACTTAGAATTTTTGGGAAAAGATTTTATAAAGTCAAATATTTTGAATACTTATAAAGGTAATGACCTGAAACTCAAAGTATGTGTCCACCATCAACATCTTCACCTGAAGAAACAATCCCCATAACTCTGTTTCAATTTTTGTTATATTTATGCCCCTTTTTAACTTAGAATTTTTTGTTAAAGATTTTTATAAAGTCTTATATCTTGAATTCTATCAAACATATGGACTTGAAACTTAAAATGTATGTTTACTATCAACATCTTCACCAATGTTTTTTAGTTTTGACATAATTATGCCCATTTTTAACTTAGAATTTTGTCACAGTTTTTACCAGACTATTATATGGAAATACTCGAAATGGCTTACTTTAATTTGAAATGTCATTGAATAATTATGCGGTCATGCTTTTTTAATTTTATACATATCAAGTTTGAAACATTACAAAGTTATGCATGATCAAATATACAAGGTCATGTACTTCTTTGAAATTATCCCCCCCCCCTTCTCACCCAAGTTGGCTTACAGAATCCAGAGTAAGGCTTTGCATGTAATGTACATTTACGAAGGTCTTTGAACAAGTTTCATATCTTTGACCTTAATTTTTATAGACAATTACACATTACACCTGTTTTTAGACAAAAAAACAACATTTTACCGACAAGCTTTCGAATGGTCGAGCGTGCTGTTATGAGACAGCTCTTGTTAAAGGGCCAGTCAGTTCTAGCTTACAAGACACAATATTAAGCACTGAAGGGGATTAAATTCGAGACCTGATGATTCTGAGGTCAACGTACTGCCACTACACCATGGGAGCTCCACAGACATTTTTTTATAACTATGCTTAACACAATCCATATGTAGAATGGTATTTTTATGAAAAACACAGTATCTGTATGAATACGGTTATCTACTTTAAGATCACACATTGAATACCATAAGAAGCCAGGAACAACTGCTTTCCCTTTTATGGTTAATATTAAATCTATAGAGCTTCTAAAAGTGGTGAAAAACGTTTTTTGCTTGCAGGTGCCATTCGATAGTAACATTCGGTAGTACTTTATATGGCAAATCATTTCTAAGATGGTAATGAAAACATTTTTTTTTCTGAAATTGCGTTATCTGTGCAATATAGAATACTAGACGTACAATAAAGTTTTTTGGGGAAAAAATCACTTTAAAGCTGCTCACTCAGTTACCATTGAAAATATTAATTTATTTTAATTTGACATAATCATACATAAATATAAAACTAAAGGCTAGAATCAAAATAAAGGCAAAAATCTAGGTAGGAATTTGCAGAAATTGATTGAAAATGTCGGTGACATCGCACCGCTACACTATATGTTTATATTGAAGTTTCAAAAGCGTTTGCAACGCTTTTGAATTTGGTAGCGTATTTTTTTTAATTTGACGTGACAAGAATTTATACTGGAACCTTTTTATATGACTTTATGTTCTAAAATACGTTATTTACAAACAGCTCGAAGAACTTTATTTTTTTACCAAAATCTGAGAGCAAGCATCTTTAAAGAGGCATTCCTTATATCTGGGATCAATTTAAATATCGCCTAAACTTCCTGTAAACATGGATAAAATTAGCATAATAGTATGTGTTGTAGTTCTGTAAAACCTTCATAAACATTTGTGTTTAGTTTATACTAATTTATTTTAGCTCAATTGTGAAGAAAGCTTGCAGCTTATCTAGTCACTCTCGAGTCCGAGAATACAGTTGTAGTCATTATCCATGTTAGATGATAAAAAAGTCACACAAGCTATTTTAAGTATCTATCATATGCTCAGTTTGATCTGGGACGAATATATACTATCAAATCCCATCCAAACCCAATTTTTCTTTTTTTACCATTTTCTTCTGTTTTACTTACCTTTTTCAGCTTTTTACTCAATTTTAAATGTTTTATGGCAAATAATCATGAAAATCTTCATTCATGTGAAACTAATAAGGATAATGGCAATGAAAAATTAAGATTACTGGAGGTATTAAATACAGTAATGGCTGATTTTAGATCTAGTGACGGTAAAAGTTCACCATTCTTTGCCATTATGTTAATAATAGTATAAAGACAAAATAATAAATAAATAAAATTTGCATTTTCTTTGAGTTTAAACCCCTTAACCTTTTTTATCAATGTGTTTTAACTGCATAATAAGATGCATCACTATCATATGGGCAGACTCATAAGTGAATGTGTTGTTACTGTATTTCTACAGTGTATACTGAATACTTTATTAACAAAATTATGTTAAATTGTTATATGATGGCTACTGAATATTGACAAATTATTCTTTCTGGTATACCGTTCAGTTAGTTGTTTACAAGGTGGGGCTAGGGATTTACAATTCCATATATCTTTTTAATTAGACGGCAAATTTCTTTTAAAATTTGAATATGAATTATTGAAAAGATATAGTTAATGAAAATAACAATTGAAAAATTGATCATTATGGGCTGAATACCTTAAGTTTGCTTTTAAACATATACATAACAGATCTACTCTGGATGGTATAAGTTTAGCAGTTGATTGTAAATGCAGATAGACAAAATATGGTGATGTGCTTTTTTACGAACTCTTGGCGAACAATAAACTGTCTACGGAACTTAATTGTTCCGCCATCTCGAAAAACAGAAAACTTTGCAGACAAAATAGGAACGCTTGTATTTATTCATGATATATATTATAGGTTTAAGACAGTGGGGTATACATTTGTTAACAAAGCTTTCATAAATCGATGAATATATTATATCGATAGCAGTAAAGATTCGATACTACAGGTCAGTAAATAGATGTAGAATTGGTCTCTTAGAATTCTTTTGGGGCCCTGCCTCAACATCAACAATCATCAATTTCCAAAATATTTACATGTCAGTTTCGTTTGTGGGCCCCGCTGTGATACTTTGTATCACAGTTTTTCTTGTGTAAGCATTGTGGTGCTGCTAAAGAAATGTTAAATTAACTCTTTCAAGACAATGTTCATAAATTTTGGCAATTTGTTGATGGATATCTTGTTTAAGATTTGGCAAAGGCTTTCCAAGATAAAACAGCCAGAAACGTATGCACGATAAAGGATACCGACGTGAATGTAAATAGGGAGAATCGTATATGTTAGCAGGAAAAAGGTAGAAACGTTAGCAGGGTGAAGGCATATATGTAAGCACATAAGTAGGGTGAAAACAGAAATGTAGGCAGGGCGAAAGCAGATATATAAGCTTGGGAAAGACTAAAATGTCAACTGCGCAGATTAAGAAACATAAATGTAAGCTTGGAATAGAGATAAACAAAGCAGAGCAAATGTAGAAACATTGGTAGGGCAAAGACAGAAACCTAAGCATGATAAAGACAGAAAGGAATGTAGGGCAAAGGTAGAAATGAAAACAGGACATACAGAAACGTGAGCAGGGCAAAGGCAGAAACGTAAGCAGAGCAAATGCAGAATCGTAAGCAGGGCAAAGGCAGAAACGTAAGCAGAGCAAAGGCAGAAACGTAAGCAGAGCAAAGGCAGAAACGTAAGCAGGGCAAAGGCAGAAACGTAAGCAGAGCAAAGGCAGAATCGTAAGCAGAGCAAAGGCAGAAACGTAAGCAGAGCAAAGGCAGAAACGTAAGCAGAGCAAAGGCAGAATCGTAAGCAGAGCAAAGGCAGAAACGTAAGCAGAGCAAAGGCAGAATCTTAAGCAGAGCAAAGGCAGAAACGTAAGCAGAGCAAAGGCAGAATCGTAAGCAGCGCAAAGGTAGAAACGTAAGCAGAGCAAAGGCAGAAACGTAAGCAGAGCAAAGGCAGAAACGTGAGCAGGGCAAAGGCAGAAACGTAAGCAGAGCAAAGGCAGAATCGTAAGTAGAGCAAAGGCAGAAACGTAAGCAGAGCAAAGACAGAATCGTAAGCAGCGCAAAGGTAGAAACGTAAGCAGAGCAAAGGCAGAAACGTAAGCAGAGCAAAGGCAGAATCGTTCGCAGAGCAAAGGCAGAATCGTAAGCAAAGCAAAGGCAGAAACGTAAGTAGGATAAAGATATAATCGTTAGCAGTGTGAAGAAAGAAACGTACAATCGGCAAAGTTAGAAACGAAAACAGGAGAGGCAGAAACGCTAGAAACGTAAGCAAAGCAGAAGAAGAAACGTAAGTAGGGCAAAGGCAGAATTACAACGCGTTGCAGTTGGGTTTGCCCGCACGCTATCTTGGCAATCATTACAGTTATAATCTTACGTCACTCAAAGCGCGAATTTGAAACTATTATTAGAGCTAGTTTATAGGTTAACTCCTCCCCATTCAAGGACATTTAGGTACGAGCGTTCACCGTCGTCAATTTGCTCCGCCCAAAAACTTGCCCGGTAAGCTACTGAACGATCTTCACTTAAGTATTTTAATGCAAGTGGCAATCAGTATTTAGTAGGTTGAATATAGGGTTCTTTGCGTATTTTGGAGTGACTTTGAGAAAAATTATTTATAGATCTAGACTATTTTATTTAAAATGTTGATTAATACTCCTTTAAACGAGATCTCTTTTAATCACAGCGATTGAGCTACGGTATCATTCATTGCTTTAATTTAAGTGTACTACAAAGGAAGACACCGAAATAGGGGTGTACCCGTCGTTAGTACAGGTCCGTCGTAAGTTTATGAATTATAATACAGGTAAATTATGTTTGCGGAACTTTTACATAATTCATAATGACGTCTGGTGAACAAAAATATATTGTAATGCTTTTTTTCATAAAATGCGTTTTCAGTCTGTTTCTCATACAAAATGTCAACGAAACCAACTAAATTTACGAAATTATCAATATTTGAGTACACCGATAATTGATATAGCAGCACCTATCTGTAAACGTGAAAAATAGGTTTGTCTCCGGCAGTACTGGAACTCTGAACCTTTTTATTTCGCAAAGCGTCACCACAAAAGCAAGGTCATGGACAAGAGTGAAGTGTCGTATTCTACTGACATACTTGTATATAGTGCCGTATTCTACCAACATACTAGTATCTAGTGTCGTATTCTACTGACATATCACATGCATCTGAAAATGCTTGCCTGCCAAAATATTAACTTGTATACAAGTGAATTTACGGTCATTTTCTGTTGTGTTATCACAACCAAGTTTCCTTTCTATACTGCGACAGTGAACACAGATATTTTCGCTTATGAACTGTGTTTTTATTTTCAAAGTCAATGGTTTCTCCCTTCCTTCAATCTTCGGAGTGGGGTCGGGTTGTTGAGTCTGAGAAAAAATTCCAAAGCAATGAACAGAGACGTAGTTACTTCGGACATAAAAATGAAATGGCGGCATGACAGTCGGACCGGTAGTTTATTGACGATTATCTAATTGATTGTACTTTTATCTCATACATTTACTGTATTTCCATTCTTTTATATGCCAACCCATAAAGTGTATGTTGGATGTCTAACAGTAAACTGTTACGTTCGCAAGATGAGTGTAGGATACTGCACTCTGACCAATGCAATTTACAACCAGGTGTCGCGCATGAGCGAAATGTTGGACACATGACTTCAGAGTTACACGATTACTCAAAACATTGTTTAACTCTTTGACTAACTACAATTTTTTCGACTATTGTTCACTTTTTGGTGCAGAAACATTCGACCAATGATAAAGAAAACATTTAAAGAATCTGCGGGAGTCAAACATTTTGTTTTGCACCAAGGTCTTTCAAATTACTATTTGAAAGACCTTGTTTGCACTGACCGCTGTGTCGTCAGTGTCACTGAAGTAAAATGTACACACTAATCTCAGACTAATAAATCCTTGATATACTTATGCACACTAATTTATTTCCAGTGTCAATGGCTATCCACATATCCATAATTATGATAATCATTAGTAAAGTTCTAGGACATATGATTAACTCACGCATGCACGCGAGACGGTGAACTCACAAGAAGTTTTCGGAAAGACTTTAATGTACACATGTAGCAATGCATAGTAATGCATATAGTAAATTGTACGTATACGAGAACTTGTGCAATTACCTATATTAAAATAAACAAAAACAAGTTATATGTGACGATTATGTTGGTGGAGTGCTGCTGTATATGTCCAACCGATAGTACAGCAGGGGTTTGGGAATTCCTACGTCCGACTTGTGTGACACGGGATTTTCTGCCGTCGGACAGGGCGGATTTTTCTGTCCCGGTTGTCCGCTTTGAGGGGAAAATGAGAAACGAATAAATAATGCACGAAAGTCATGTTTACGCCGAGACCCTCTAGATATATTTGCACTAGATTCTATTGGGAAAACCTTTTAATTTTGAGAGCGCGCTGGTTGTGTTTTTTCTGTTTTTTGTATGTACATGTATTCCCTCGTGGATTAGCCTCAATATTTCGACTGCAAGACAGACCCATTTTACAACTGACGTTACATCTAGTCTGTCTTTGCTAAGGGCGGCCATCGTATATAGCAAAAGCTCTTGCGCACAATTAGTTGGGCTACTCGTGGAGTACGCAATAAACTTTCATAGTCCATTTCCGTATGTTTGGAGAAAGTTCCATCTAGCTACTCCATTGTAATTAAGTGCACATTCATATCTACAATATCCGATATTGATTCTGTCATGACTTTAATATTTTCTTTCCACGTTTTTCGGATCGGATCAAATGAGTGCATGAATGCGGTTTTATGCAGAACGTGACGTCAGAATCAAATAAAGACTGATCGCATGCGCCCCTATTTGGCCTTGTCATTGAAAGTACGGAGGGGAGGAGTTAACCGATATATACATGCTCTATTAATAGTTTCAGATTCGCCTTTGTGTGACGTAAGATTGTAACTCTATTGATTGCTAAAACAGCGTAAGGGCAAACCGAACTGCAACGCGTTGTATAAGCAGGGCAAAGCAGAATCGTAAGCAGGGCAAAGACAGAATCGTAAGCAGGGAAAAGAAAGAATCATTAGCAAAGCAAAGGCAGAATCGCAAGCAAAGCAAAGTCAGAAATGTCAGCAGAGCAAAGGCAGAAACGTCAGCAGAGCAAAGGTAGAAACGTCAGCAGAGCAAAGGCAGAATCGTACGCAGGGAAAAGACAGAATCGTAAGTAAAGCAAAGGCAGAAACGTAAGCAGAGCAAAGGCAGAAACGTCAGCAGAGCAAAGGCAGAAACGTAAGTAGAACCAAGGCAGAAACGTCAGCAGAGCAAAGGCAGAAACGTAAGGAGAGCAAATACAGAATCGTAAGCAGAGCAAAGGCAGAAACGTCATCAGAGCAAAGGCAGAAACGCAAGCAGACCAAAGGCAGAAACGTCAGGATAGCATAGACAGAAACGTCAGCAGAGCAAATACAGAATCGTAAGCAGAGCAAAGGCAGAAACGTAAGCAGAGCAAAGGCAGAAACGTAAGCAGAGCAAAGGAGTGTGCAGACAGAAACGCAAGATGGGCAAAGGCAGAAACGTAATTGAGGTAAAGTCAGAAATGATAGCAGGGTAAAGGTAGACACATCAGCAGGACGAAGACTTAAACGTAAATAGGATAAAGACAGAAACGAAAACAGGAAAAAGGCAGAAACCCAAGTAGGACAAAATCAGAAACGAAAGCCGGATAAAAGCAGACACATCGTAAGAATTACAAAGACGGACACGTCAGAAACGTAAGTAGGATAAAGACAGAAACGAAATCAGTACATAGGCAGTAATGTAGATAGGGCAAGTCAGAAATGATAGCAGGTAAAACAGAAACAAAAGCAGGACAAATGCAGGCACATAAGCAGGACAAAAAAAATCATAAGCAGGACAAAGACAGACACACAAGCAGGAAAAACATAGAATAAGAAGCAAGGAGAAAGGCAAACACATAAGCAGGACAAAGGCAAAAGCATAAGTAGGAAAAACACAGACTCATGAGCAGTACAAAGGTAGACACATAAACAGGACAAAGGCAGGCACATAAGCGGAACAAAGACATAAGCAGGACAAAGACAGACACATATGTAGGACAAAGACAGAATCATAAGCAGAACAAAGACATACACATAGGCAGAACAAAGACAGAATCATAAGCAGGACAAAGACAGAATCATAAGCAGGGAAAGACAGACACATACTAGTAAGCAGGACAAAGACAGAATCATAAGCAGGACAAGACAGACACATAAGCAGAACAAAGACAGACACATAAGCAGGACAAAGACAGACACATAAGCAGGGCAAAAACAGAATCATAAGCAGGAAAAACAGAAACATAAGCAGGAAAAAGACAGAATCGTAAGCCGAACAAAGACAGACACATAAGCAGGACAAAGACAGAATCATAAGCAGGACAAAGACTGAATCGTAAGCAGAACAAAGACAGACACATAAGCAGGACAAAGACAGAATCACAAACAGGAAAAAGGCAGACACATAAGCAAGGCAAAAACAGAATCATAAGCAGGACAAAGACAGACACATAAGCAGGGCAAAAACAGAATCATAAGCAGGAAAAAGACAGACACATGAGCAGGACAAAGACAGAATCATAAACAGGAAAAAGACAGACACATAAGTAGGACAAAGACAGAAACTTAAGTAGGACAAAAACAGAATCATAAGCAGGAAAAGGGCAGACACATAAGCAGGACAAGAACAGAATCATAAGCAGGACAAAAACAGAATCATAAGCAGTAAAAAAGCAGATAGTTAAGCACGACAAATGTATGCACATAAGCAGGACCAAGGCAGACACATAAGTAGGAGAAAGGCAGACATATACAAGCAGGAAGGCAGTCAAATCATAAGCAGGACTAAGACAGAATCATAAGCGGAAAAGGCAGAATCATAAGCAGGACAAAGACAGAATCATAAGCAGGACCAAGGCGACACATAAGTAGGACAAAGGCAGACCATACAGCGGATAAGGCGAATCATAAATCTAAGCAGGACTAAGACGAATCATAAGCGAAAGGGCGAATCATAGCTAACAAAGACAGAATCATAAGCGGAATAAGGCAGAATCATAAGCAGAACAAAGACAGAATCATAAGCAGAATATAGCCAGAATTATATGTAGGACAAGACAATATCATAAGTAGGAGAAAGGCAGACACATAAGCAGGATAAAGGCAGACTCATAAGCAGGACAAAGACAGAATCATAAGCAGGAGAAAGACAAAATCATAAGAAAGACATAGACAGAATAATAAGCAGGAAAAAGACAGACACATAACCAGGAAAAAGGCAGAATCATAAGCAGAATAGAGGCAGTACCATAAACAGAATAAAGGCAGACACATAAGCAGGACAAAGACAGACACATAAGCAGGACAAAGACAGACACATAAGCAGGACAAAGACAGAATCATAAGCAGGACAAAGAAAGACATATAAGCAGGACAAAGACAGACATATAAGCAGGACAAAGACAGAAACATAAGCAGGAAAAAGGCAGAATTATAAGCATAACAAAGACAGAATCATAAGCAGGACCAAGGCAGACACATAAGTAGGACAAAGGCAGACACATACAAGCAGGATAAAGGCAGAATCATAAATCATAAGCAGGACTAAGACAGAATCATAAGCAGGAAAAAGGCAGAATCATAAGCATAACAAAGACAGACACATAAGCAGGACAAAGACAGAATCATAAGCAGGACAAAGACAGACACATAAGCAGGACAAAGACAGACACATAAGCAGGACAAAAACAGAATCATAAGAAGGACAAAGACAGAATCATAAGCAGCAAAAAAGCAGACACATAAGCACGACAAATGCATACACATAAGCAGGACTAAGACAGACACATAAGCAGGAAAAAGGCAGACACATAAGCAGGAAAAAGACAGAATTGATGTAGGACAAAGAGAAAATCATAAGCAGAATAAAGACAGAATCATAAGCAGAATAAAGGCAGACGCATTAGCAGGATAAAGACAGACACATCAGCAGGATAAAGGCAGACACATCAGCAGGATAAAGGCAGACACATCAGCAGGATAAAGGCAGAAACATTAGCAGGACAAAGACAAAATAATAAGCAGAACAAAGAAAGACACATAAGCAGGACGAGCAGAAAAAAGACAGAATCATAAGCAGGACAAAGGCATTAATCATAAACAGAATAAAGGCAGACATATAAGCAGAATAAAGGCTGACACATAAGCAGGATAAAGGCAGAAACATAAGCAATACAAAGGTAGAAACATAGGTTAATGAAGATGTAGATGTATTAGTCTTATTTGAGATCACCCGTTTTGGATGTAAAGTCCGTTTAAAAGCGGTTTTATATACCCATTTAGAAACTGATGACTCTAAATTAAATGTAAAAAGTATGTTAAGTACTGCTTCAAGTTAATGACTGATTTTATTGTCGCTATTTGTCATTCTAAAGTACTGCCCGGTTTTGAATGATATCCGTTTGTTCTAAGTATAATTCTGCGTCAGTTTTGATACGGACAAGAATTAAACTGTACAGTATCTATGAAGTGGTGCAATTTTCAGCATATTTCGACTACTCTGAAGTACCTAGCCTAGAGCCTGCAACTGCAAAGTGTTTAGGAGGCAACAAAAACAAATGTTAAAACTACATAGACATACAATGTGCATGTAAATGTTTACAGGCACCTTCCCGACGGAAAAAATTTAAAGTTATTACTGAAATGGTACAATTTCCAGCATATTTTAACTGCTCTGAGGCTGAAAAGTGTTCCCTCTAAACACCCATTGTAAAGTTAATCTATCAAGCGTATATCTGATATGAAAATATAAAATATCATAAAAGAATCGTTCTACTGTAACAGCTTTCTCCTTGTTGATATATTCACATACTAGCCTAGATTTACAACTGTGAATGTCAGAGCTAGTGAAAAAAACAGCAAGAACTCTAGTAGCATAGGTTTATGTGGAGATATATCAAGCTGATAAAATGTATGTTACATATCGGCTCTTAGTAACATATTGAAAGTTCAAATTTATGGGACTATAACTCGGCCTTGTCAGAGGTTGTCCCTTTTCTCGAGTGAAGGGTTCAGATTTCCGGTTGGATACGCTAGTTCAGCCGAGTAAAATGTTCCCCTCGGATATTTATTAAGATTTATTCACGACGGATATTTTATTGTGCGTAACATTTAAACAGAACTTGTTCATAAAAAAGGATAAAGTGCAATATTCGACATAGCATCATAGAGGACACGTTTTAGTGTCAGAGTAACGATCCGCTTAACGGCTTTTATAGTCTTTGCGTACAAATGAAACATAGGTGATTTTTTTTCAATTTGCAACAGTTTTAAGGGAAAGTTCAAAAGGTTTTTGTAATGCTAATTTAGCTTATGTTCAAGGCTGTGTCACAACCATAGGCGACAGTATATATTTATGGTCCTGAAATCATTACTTACTCCACAGATTCTCTTTTTCGAAACCGGGCTATAAATAGTATTTCTAAAGCAAATATCTTGGTAGCTGGTCGTCTTTTTTGCTGCTAGATAGGACTATGAAGTGAAACAAATTACGAAATAAAATGTGTCGTCAGATATTTCAACTGCTTCTTTCTATAAAGAAAAGGTACACTCAATAAGAACTAGCACGTGAATTATTATTTCTTGTAGTTTTCAACTACGAATACGAACAAGATACGGTATATATATGTAGTGCAAGTCAAAGCGCGTGACGACCGCTTTTATCGGCTGTAGTGTTAATGCAAGTGTGTCACAAGGTCGACTGTCAATTAGGTTAATAAAGCTACATGGTTGTTTATCTTGAAAGAGTAAAGTTCGGTCGTTTGTTAACATGGTAAGTCATATCTTATTATTCAGTTTAAACTTTTATTTTTACTTTTTTTTTACTTAACGTGCATTTATATATGTTCTGGTGATAATGTAATAAATATTTTAACAGCTGTTTTAATTATTTCGCAAAATGCATAAATAATTCAACACGTAAAAAGTAAGTTGTATGACATTTGATATGAGGACTTCAGTTCAGATTTTGTTTGAAAGTGATCATAATTTTCAGAACGATGTTTTTATCTGATTTATACATTTATAAAACTGAGAATTATTAAAGTTATCGCTAAAATCTATGAATGTGTATGATAGTTTTATCTGTATGAATCTCTTTTAAATATAACAAGCTAAATTTTCATTTCTGTTTGGTAATAAGAGAACAAACTTGATGTATATTATTTTTAACATGCTTTCAAAGCACTCATTTCTAATCATCCTACTTGACCTTTTTAAAAGGTAAAATACCTGCGTTATGTGCCTTTTAAAAAAAGATATAAATTTTTTCACCTATTTTGTACCATAGGTTGACAAGTTATCAGATTCACAGGTGAAAGGTTAGTATATCATTTTTACTTTGTTAAATTTCTACAGTGAACCTGTCCATTTGTCACTGGACAAAACCATTAATTTTTCAAAGGGGTGTTAACTGACTGAATAACGAACTGTGTAGATCATAATCAGACCTCACACATGTGCAGGCTGATCATGATCTGCACTCGTCGTGAAGATAGAATCATTTTAATACCACCAGTAAGGGTAATAAAAAGTTTCAAATTTGGAAAACCGATCAGTAGTAAAGCATGTTTAAATTCATCCTAAGGCAAGATTTTACACACGAACAGTTTACATTTCAAATCAGATGTCAAGCTATATGTACGTGTAACATGCACGTAACAGCTGCTATAATAATTAATATGTACAGGTAAATGTCGGGAGAAAATCGAAAACTAGGAACATATTTTTTTGTGATAAAATGAATCATACATTCTTCGTTAAAATGCTTTTTAAAACAAAAACAAAAATCTAAATGTTTTATTACCACAGGGTTATCAATTTCTTATACAATGTATTTAATATTAGCCTGCTGGTGGGAAGTGAATTTGTCTTTTCGACCAATGAAGGTCATACTCTGCTTGTAGATTGCGATCATGATCTGCAGAATTCCCAGTTATATTTAATATTTTTCAGAAAACGCCCGTATGAACAATTTTGCGGGTTCGCCTCCGTTGCCGAGTGGTAAATTATAGTCGCTGACTTGCGATCACTGTAACCTCACATAAATTGAGGGTCATGGGTTCGAGCCCTGCTACCGACCATGTCGCTTTATGTGAAAAAGTTTCTTACGGAGGATGAGAGTCTAGTACTGGTTCTTCCAAGGAACGATGGTTAGGTAAACTGCCCTACTGTTTAAATGACCAAAAATACGGTTGAACGGACGTTAAACTCGTCCGACAACAATACAGTTCTATTTTCAAAAAGGGTACTAAGGGGTGGAGGAGATATGCATCAATTAGCTCGGTGTAAACATTTAAATTTTACACATTTTAAAGCTGCTCGCTCTCAGTTACCGTTGAATTTTTTTTTAAAATTGACATTCTCATACAGAAACATGGAATTTGCAGAAATCGATTGAAAATGTCGGTTACACGGCACCGCTACACTATATGTTTATATTGGAATTAACGCTTTTGAATTTGGTAGCGTATTATTTGAAATTTAGAGATATAGCCGACAGGAATTTATACTGCAGCCTTTTTGTGAGACTATATGTTCTGAAATACGTTATTTACATACAGTTTCAAGAGCTTTACTTGTTTTACCAAAATCTTAGAGCGAGCAGCTTTAAATCTTGTTTATCTAACATTGTTTGTTTACGACCTCTCTTATAAACAGGTTCATGCTCAACTGAGTTTGAGCACAAAACGATTTTAACTTCTTGCACCGTAACTTATAACAAACAGATGACCTATAGTTTAAAAGTCATTGGGATTATTTACGGAACACTTGACAATGTTTATCTTTCTTTTATAAAAAATAAAATAATACAATGTTCTATTTATCCAAAGTCTGAGCATGAAACTAAGTTGAGCACGAACAATGTTATAAGCACAGGGCTAGATCTACTAATTTGGCCAAAGCATCTCAATTTTTGGAAAATTAATACTTAGGCCAAGAAATTATAATCTCAGTGTGCTCTAGTTATATGATTAGATTAGGATGAGTAGAGTAGAAAAATATTTCATTCTTCAAGATATTGTATTCAAATTAAATTACTGAGCGCCAAGCAAGATAGGCTCTTCAAGAACCGCATTATCAAATTATTTCGGCCCGTTAGTCTCGAAACCCAAGAGAGACCCAATTATTGTAATTTAGTTTATACATGTAAACTGGCACTGTTATTGAATAAATTACGTATATTTAATGTGAAAAATCTACAGAGTACCACCAAGTGTTTGACGAATACAAGACTCCCAAAAATGAGGTAGAATACCGATATCTAGAGAAGATGTTGCGCAAGCTGGGCTATGATCCGTCTGAGTCGGAAATGGAGTCCGTCTACGAGCATTTAGATGTTTACTGTAAGTCCAAGTTTGAAAGTCAGTACATAAAGTAACGAACGTGTTTGACTGTAATGTTCCGTCATACAGTGTGTTTCTACTGTGTTTCTCGTGTGCCTTGGTGTCGTCCATTGACGCATCTACTTTTTTAACCTCATCAACGCTTTCAATTGTCCGAACATAGTTAAGATCAGATGGTGAAGATCCACTTTTAAAACGTGGTTTTCATTATAAGACTAAACGTCTGCTTCAGCTTGACAAAGTAGCTTCAGGAACTTAATTATTATTCTATGTCCGGCGACGTGCGTGGTGTGTCCTCCAAAACCTTGCGAAATTGCGCAGACTAAAATCTTCAAGGTTGTTAAAAGAATTCCGTTCTATGCAAATGGAAGACTTTGTCCAAAACCACAAGGCCAAGAGCTTATATATTTGGCATGTAGCACTGTCTAGTGATCGTTTAGCAAATTTGTAAAAATAATACCCCGGAGTCATATGTGCCTTATACTGGAATTACTTGTTTTACACAGACTTATAGACCTATAGCACAAAACTTTAAATAAATCTTCTTCTCAGACACCGTTGGTTGGATTTCAAAATAACTTCACAAGAATGTTTCTTTGGTGACCCCTTTACCAAAATGGTTATAGCCGTGTCGATTCGCAAGAAAAGCGGGTGGGGCTAGGTTTATCTACGTATCTATACAGTAAATGATCGAACCCAGCTACCGACCGTGTCTCTTTATGTGAGAAATATGGCAGTTCCTTACTGAGGCCAATGATAGTGGTCTTGTACTAGTTCTTCCCAGGAACGATGGCTCTAGGTAAACTGTCGGTCTGTTTAAAAGACCTAATGGGGTTGTAACTCTAACAACTACACAACATTGTACATACATGTACATGTATTTTGGAAACTGTCTGGCTTTTTTCGAATATTTTCTCACCGAAAACCATTGTCACATATTTTTTAAAATTTCACATGAATGTTCAAGCGATGCTTGTTCGTCCAAATGCACGGCCCTTTGATACATGACTCGTTTCTTTCGGTATATGTCGACATAGTAAACGTAAAGAAATCAACTCATCAGAAACTATTGGACAGATTCATAGAAAATGAACTCAATATGTGAAGTTTTTCTAAGATTGTTCAAGAAATATTGTTTTGTTTGTCCGTTGGAAAACATGAAATGGAATTTAGGTGAACGATATATCGGGGGCCATCATGGCCCTCTTCTTTATACACGTTTTTTTAATGGATTACTTATATTTTACATTTAGGTAACGGAGCAGTTAGTTTTCCTCATTTTCTCACACTGATGGCCAGTAGATTCAGTAAAGAAGAAAAGGATGTTAAAGCAGTACTGAAAGAAGAGGAAGACGAAGAACTTCTGAAGGAAATGAGAGAAGCATTTAAAGTATTTGATGGCGATGGTAACGGCTTTATAAGTCAAGGTGTGCTATAAGTTAAGTTGTATCACAGTTTAGCACATTGTACATGTAAAATAGGTTAATATCTCTCGACTTGAATAAACTAAAGTTACATTGAGTTAATTGGAAGTAATTTGATTTTTATAATGATTTTCAAAGGAAATTGTGGGAAAGACTGCGCACTTTTGAGATTGTTTTGTATTTTGCAAATGAAATTGTCACTAAAAATCAATTTTACACTAGATAAGCGGTTTAGTTGTTAAGAAAATGATAGGAGTTTATTCTTTTTCATAGAATTAAGGTGTCTGTTCTAAATCTGTTTTATGTACATAAAGTAAGGTTTAATGGTTTGCCCACGATAACTAACAAAGTTGAACTTTAAAGAAGGCGTCGTGGAGTAGATGTAGAACTCCGGTCCAGTAACCGGAAGCTCGCACCTTCACGATTACTTCTCTCGGCTGGAGTACTGGTCTGGAGTCCAGATAGCAGTCATCGGGAATAGCTAATATAGTGACATAGAGACAGACTGCATACTGTTTGCTTAATTAAATGATATATATACATAATACTTTAACTAATTGTGATTAATTCTATTTACAGCTGAATTAAAGCATACATTACATAACATGGGAGAGACGCTGAGTGATGAGGAGATTGAGGACATGATGAAAGAGGCTGATCTAGATGGAGATGGTCAGATCAGCTTCCCTGGTATGTCTCATTGTAATATTGTTGTTAGAGTTAAAATGAGGCGTAGTTTAGCCGTTCTCCTTCGGAGTTTACCGTAGAAAGTCAGTTAGCTGACACTACATGGATATGCACAATTCGGCAAATCTTGTTTTGCCTCGGGTAACAGTTTTTTCCTCATGTTGACATTTTTGCTGTTACACTCAAAGCTGTGTGATATTTATGGATTGTTTTAACACGCAATCATTGTAACAGTTTAGGAATTCCGCATACTAATGATAACATTAATACATGTACTAAATTTTTTAAGGTAGCATACTAAGAGTACAAAAAACATAATACAACTTTTTTACAGTATGGGCTTCAATTGAAATGAATTCTTTATACATGTACATTTATACGGCATACATTCAATTCAAAGCCAACATTTATACATACATACCCACCAAAGAAAATCAACATAACTATTTTTTCGACAAACATATATCTCAATTATAAAAGTCTCATATATATTTGAAATAAGACAATACAGTAGTAATAATTACTCTGTAAGAACTTGTTTCGCAATCGAGAGTAAATAAATTAGTATAAATCAAATAACTAAATGATTGTAGTAGTAGAGGTAGTTCGTTAAAGGATTAACAACAGTTTAGATAATTGCAGACATTATGAGCAAAGTTTAGTAAGTCTGAAATGTAAATTGGACAATCTGAACACTAGTAACTGCAATATGAAATTTGCACCTCTTTTCAAAGGACAGTAGATTTGATTCTCTTAATACTGTATATCATCATTGTCAATAGATTTTGATTTTTTTGTGTAATTATTTTAACAGCGCGTTAAATACGGAGTGCATTGATCATACATGTACTTGGCCATGCATCGTGACGTAGTTTTAGGACATGGACACAGTGATATGTAATTGTGTTTTTGTCAAAAGTACGAATTTACTGTATTGAAACTGATAACCAAGGGTCGTAATTTCATCATCATTATAGAAAAAGGTCATAGAAGACTTAATAAATGTTCAACATGTTGCAATGCACATTCTCCTTTTAAAATTATCTTCTTAAGGAAATTGTTAATTTTAAGGATAATCTTAAGATTTGACTTAATATGCTACTGGAATATGGCCCCTGTCAGTAGTTGTATCTATTCTATGGCCTGGCTCTCGTCGTTATTAGATAAAACAATCTGTGCAGTATTAAGAAAGATATCATGAAAAATTTCAGTCACCTGAATTGGGGTTTGTTGACATTGACAACCCACACATAGCCGAAAAAGTCACGTGGGATCTGTACCGCAGTCACTGTAGAGCATATGAAGAATTGAGCTAAATGCAAATTTTGTTTCTAAGCTAAAACATAATTTAGCAGACTATCGTTTAAGTTTTACCGTGTATTGTTTGTTGAACATTTGATAATTCGGTAAAATTAACATGTTTGTTAATCGGGCTTTAACTCCGGTCTCAACCTTGTTTCAGTCTCTTTATTTCCGGCGGGCAGGTTCCTGGGAAGCACCGGTATTATACTCCTATCCTCGGCAATAAACTGTCAAAGAGACATGGTCGGCAACGGGGCTCGAACCAATTACCTTCAGTCAATGAGATGTTAAAGTCGTTTAAGTCAGCGACTCTAACAAGTTGACTGTAGTATTGTAATGCTACTATTGTTAAAATCTTACAATAATACATATGTAATTCATATGTCTTTAAATCCTGTACATTTTTTCTAATAAAGTGACATATCGGTCCAGTGGATCTGGTGTAAATATGTATGGTTTTGTTTATACGTACTACGACAATGTTATTACACATTTAATTTCTTATCTTTTCTTATCTTGTTTTTATCGTACCGAATCTTATCTTATTTTATCGTATCGTATCTTATCTTATCTTATCTAAATGACCATCATTGAATAAACGATAGAAATAAACGTTGTATATCTACACGTACTAATGTTTATAAGACTTTTTCTTGAGTACTTTAGCAGTATTTGTTTTTTTAAATTCGCTGTCCATCGCGCAAGGGGGATCTTCTTTAAAGAAGCCAGATTGTCTCCCTTTCTCATATTTGATCTGTAACCTACAAGTTATAAATATTCTAGGTGTTCGTTCAGCCTTCTTTTATTCATCAAACAGATACATTCATTAGAATCAATTGACACATTAGCGTCACAACGGTGTTTGTATAGTTTAAGTATACATGTTAAAGGTGGATAATCAGATTTTGGCGATGTAACAGATTTGTTTGAAACTTTAACATCTGATCAGTTACACTCATTTATGTTCACTTAGCACCTAATTCAAGTAAGATTTTCACTGGAGGTATTTTTAAAATTTGATTTCCCTATCCTGGTTGCCCAACCAAGATAGAGTTAAATTATCATAAGTACAAATTGGATACACATATTTTGCCTTTTTGTTTGTCATAAATTTATTTCAGAAAATGTACAATTAAAAACCCAACTGTAAAGCAAAGGGGACCCGACTGAAGAGGAAACTACATACATGTATTCACATTGTAAATAATATTCGAATAAAGCGAAAAGTAATTATGTCAATTATTTAACATTTTATGTTAAAAGTCGGGTTTACAATAATGACGTTAGTAAAACAACTGTGAGCTGGAGTTTCAACAGATTTTTTAAATTCAAGTGTAAAAAGATAATTAATTGAAGTACGAGCAGCTTTGCTGAGAAAATCAGAACAGTAAAAGTAAAAGTTTACGTCAGAATTTTTTTTATTTTAAAACTCCAACGTCAAAAGGAAAAGATAAGATAAACAAGTAATATCTTTAAAAAAAAAGATGGTCGACGTAGGTGACGTAATAAACACATTTTGTGTTTCAGAAGGCTCCCGGGCAGTACACTGCTTATTCCGGTACCGAAACGCTAGCCATAATCAATGACGCTAGATGTCCGGCCCCGGACAACACCTCGTTGAATACAAAGTTGATCTTCGTACTGTCCAGAAACCTTGACATAACGTGTTCTTTTTTTTCTTTTTTGCAACATGATTTATTATAAAAACTATAATATAAAAAATATACACTTTTGTGTTTCGAAGGCTCCCGGGCGCAGTACACTGCTTATTCCGGTACCGAAACCTAGCCAAAATTTGCAGATTCTGATTGGTCACATTATAACGAAGTTGGTCACCGTCCAACCAACATTCACAGCCGTCGAAAAAATCGAAAGGTTCTGTGTTTATATACTGCTATACTATTACTGAAAGGAGAAAGAAAATGGTTTATAAAATCTGTTCTCGATAATTTCAGTATAATATATAATGTGCCTTAAAATAATGACTCATGACTAAGGAAAGATATAAGTATAAGACCTATTGTATTATATTTGTAAAATATTTGCATTAACAATTATATATTTAGATGGAATTCATTAGAAATGCAAGTTTGAAAAAAATATTATTACCTCCCTTTACCTATCTTGGTTGCGCAACCAAGATAGAGTGGAAATAAATGAATACAGAAGAAAACTTTCCTTTTGGTTCAGAATGTTAGAATGTATGTATATCTATCCAATGCAAATATAAAAGTAGAAATTATATCGAAAAAAAAAGATATACTCAACTTTTTAAATACTTTCATATTAAAGGGGAGTAATAACATCATTTTATAAAAGTTAATAAAATGTAAATTTCTAATAGCGATCTAAGTCTATGTAATGGGTCTTTTTGTTCCTTCAATAAATCTCTAACAGAATACACAAAAAGTAAAAATTGTCATCAAATGTTGCTTAAATGTGATTGACCACCTTTAATTGTCATTGTATAAAATGAAATGTGGAGGTGTGAATTTCTAGTTGATACGTTTTCGATGCGTATGAGTTCAATGAAAACGGTATGAACAATAAAAAAGCACTTTTTGTTTCACATCTAAAAAAATTAAATGGCCCAATTTTTAAATTAATTATATATGCATTTACCTTAATACCTAAATTTTACATATCTCGAAACTTAAATGTCTTTGAAATGTTACTAGAATCAGATATATATACTGTACTGAAAACTTCAATGGGTACATACAAAAGTAAGCTTGTTAATCTGTTTGCAAATACCCGAAGGGGAAGCATACGAGGTAATCAAACTTTGTATTTGTTTCCCGCTTTCGTTGGAAAGCGGGAGTCCATTGTGACGCGTGTATGTGGTCGCACGGTCATACTTTTACCACGTCTTTCCGATAAATAGTTTCAGAAAAATTAACAGAGTTTTTCATTTTCTAATTTAATACGTAATCGTGTGCATTTTTCACAATGAGGATTGTCCAGTAAGCACTATTCAAAGTGAGCATTGTTGAGTGAGCACTACTCATAGTGAGCATTGTTCAGTGAGCACTGTTCAGTGAGCACTACTCACAATGAGCATTGTTCAGTGAGCACTACTCACAGTGAGCATTGTTGACTGAGCACTACTCATAGTGAGAATTGGTCAGTAAAAACTTCTCACAGTGAGCATTACTCACACTGAGCACTACTCACAGTGAGCAGTCTTCAGTGAGCAGTATTCACTGTGAGCACTTCTCACAGTGAACATTGTTCAGTGAGCACTAATCACATTGAGTATTGTTCAGTGAGCACTAATCACAATGAGCATTGTTCAGTGAGCATTACTCACAGTGAGCACTTCTCACAGTGAGCATTGTTCAGTGAGCATTACTCACAGTTAGCTTTGTTCAGTGAGCACTACTCATAGTGAGCATTGTTCAGTGAACACTTTTCACAGTGAGCATTGTTCAGTGAGCACTTCTCACAGTGAGCATTGTTCAGTGAGCACTACTCATAGTTAGCATTGTTCAGTGAACACTTTACATAGTGAGCATTGTTTAGTGAGCACTACTCACAGTGAGCATTATTCAGTGAGCACTTCTCACTGTGAACATTGTTCAGTGAGAACTACTCACAGTGAGCATTGTTCAGTGAGCACTACTCACAGTGAGCATTGTTCAGTGAGCACTACTCACAGTGATCATTATTCAGTGAGCATTACTCATAGTGAGCACTTCTCACAATGAGCATTGTTCAGTGAGTACAACTCACAGTAAGTATTGTTCAGTGAGCACTTCTCACAGTGACCATTGTTCAGTGAGCACTACTCACAGTGACCATTGTTAATATTACTACTCACAGTGAGCATTGTTCAGTGAGCACTACTCATAGTGAGCATTGTTCAGTGAACACTAATCACAGTAAGTTTTGTTCAGTGAGCATTGTTCAGTGAGCATCACAGTGAGCATTGTTTAGTGAGCACAACTCACAGTGACCATTGTTCACTGAGCACTACTCACAGTGAGCTTAATTCATTGATCACTTCACACAATGTGCATTGTTCAGTGAGCACTACTCGGCAGTACTCACAGTGAGTAATGACTAGTGAGCATTATTCACAGTGACTGTTCAACATTGTTTAGTGACCACTTCGCACGAAGTGCCAGGATGAGCTATCAGGATCACTTATCGACCGGGGTTCGTCGTCTGTCCTTCCACCATTATCTTCAAACGACATCTCCTCTGAACCACGGGGGTCATTTGGATGTACATATGCACATATAGGATAAACCTTAAAAACATTCTTCCTTGAAACCGTAAGGCCTGGAGATAAGATAGTTGGCATGTAGAAATGCCTAGTGGACCTGTACCAAGATTGTTCAAATAATGACCGACAGGACAAGCTTGACATCTCCAAGGGTCACTTAATTTTACATAGGCTTAATTTTATAGGATTTAAAAAAAAGATCTTCTTCTCTGAAACCACAAGGCCTAGAGCTGAGATATTTAGCGTGTAGCATTGTCTTGTGGACCTTTACCAAGATTGTGCAAGTCATGATCCCTGGGTCAAAAATAACCCTGCCCTGGGAGGGGGTTCATGTAATTTCAAATAGGCTTATATAGGGAAAACTTTAAAAAATCACAAGGCCCACAGGCAGAGCTTAGATATTTTGAATGTTATTAAGGACCCCTACGAATGATGTTAAAGTCATGACCCCTTGTATTATAGCCAATGGTAGCCAGGTGAGCGAAATAGGGCCATCTTGGCCCTCTTGTTTAGAATTAGCTGTATAGTTCCGGATAACGCAAGATTGTACAAGAAATTATATAATAACATTTTGATTGTATGTTTAAACATGTATATTAGCCACTCACCAACTGCAACAATAGTTATTACCAGGGTATTAGTCAAAACCTATCTATTTAATTCTATTTTGGTAAACTAAATATGTGTCCGCTGTAAAATGACACGGACTCGATGTTGAAAGTCAGTTTTAATATCCACCGATCGTAACAAGTTACATTGTAATAAACAAACATTGTACAAGCCCGGACCCTACCATACCGGAGTCGGACCTTGATATCGAAGCCCGCGTTAGGGTCTGTATCGAATGTAAATGAAAACGCGAAAATGAATATTCGCGAATATGCCGGTAGTTTATTAAATGGTAAAACCAAATTTGATTACTTCAAGTCGAATCTTAAAGTTATAATTTATGCATTTACTGGGTTTCATCCGAATTTTGAATACATTTGTAGGCATGTTTTGTTTACGCCCAAAGCCACCAGGTATGCATCTCCAATCCCTTGTACCACCAGAGTATCATTTCTTTCACGATCCACGTTTCTACATCTGCCCGAAAATTCACTTTGAACGGTCCTGTTGTTCATTTTTGATTTAATTTCAAAATATATTTTGTTTCAACTATTCATTTTGCACTTGCATGTAAAAAAATCAAAAGCCTTTGTATTGGAAAAAGCCGCAACTCTGGCATCAATTAAAAAATCGCATGTCGTATAATATTCATTTTATAAGCAATTAACAAATACTCGATAACTGCTTTGAATATTAGGCAAACTATTCATGGTCGGTGGGACTGGAATTATGAGAGATAAAGAACACAAGGTTTTACATGTTTTTATTGAAGTATGTACTGAATTTCGTGCTCTTCATTTTTATAATCGAAATCTTATTCCTAGAGTTCTGGTCGCCGATTTCCATACTGCAAGTCAACAAAAAGTGCAAATGTTAAGGTAAATTGCGTGCCATGCGGACATTACGCGGCGATCTAGATGTTTGCGTACACGTGCTTAAACAGTGACCGACTCTGTCCGTAAACGTCATATGCGGGAACATTTTAAAGAACGACCTGTTCTATAAACGGCTAAAATTATCCGCAAATTCGACGCCGAAAATCATTAGCAGTGTATCTGTTCTTAATGCAGGTACTGTTTACACAAATCATTTTAGAGTATGTACTATGTTATGATTCAGAAAAAAACCCATTCTCTATTTTTCTGAGATTTGGGTGGAACAATGGCGAAAATCGACCTTTAGCGGATCGAAAACTTTACATAGGACATGCTGCGCCGAAATACTCATTCATAACGCATCTACTTGCAAACTGTATGATAACACAAAACACTCACTTCATAAAGCATCTACTTGCCAATCATATGATAAAACAAAAGCATACTACATGTACATTCATAACGCATCTACTTACAAATCATATGATAAAACAAAAGCATACTGCATGTACATTCATAACGCATCTACTTACAAACCATATGATAAAACAAAAGCATACTACATGTACATTCATAACGCATCTACTTACAAACAATATGATAAAACAAAAGCATACTGCATGTACATTCATAACGCATCTACTTACAAATCATATGATAAAACAAAAGCATACTGCATGTACATTCATAACGCATCTACTTACAAACCATATGATAAAACAAAATCATACTGCATGTACATTCATAACGCATCTACTTACAAACCATATGATAAAACAAAAGCATACTACATGTAATTCATAACGCATCTACTTGCAAATCATATGATAAAACAAAAGCATACTACATGTACATTCATAACGCATCTACTTACAAATCATATGATAAAACAAAAACTACAGCTTTAACATATGACCGGGACATAATTGTTTTGCTCAGATTTGTTATATCGATACAACATCTAGTTGGAAGAAGAATAATCAATATTTTTAAATATTTTTTTCAGAGTTTTGTCGGATGATCCAACTGCAAGAGCTTTTTGGATGAACAAAATGAGCAGACGATAGCCATTGCTCGGCTGTAACCAGTTGTTTACGGTTGTGTTGTTATTCCGACAAGTGTAGATTATTTTAATAGTCTGCGCCTTCTATGCATTCTGAACATGATATGCATTGTTCGCTATTCGTCTGGTCAATATTGAGCATCCCTATGAACTGTAAATGGTACCGTCCAACTTGGAAGGTGGACGAGACTATTTTTTCGCTTTTGGCAGGGACTGGGATTTGTTTAGTTTTATGTGCCCGGTGATGTGTAAATTACATATGCTTTTAAAAAACCTTTATTTTCTTCAAAGAACTATATGCAAATGTGCTAATTTTCTGACCTGCTTCTTTGTCTTTCATATTTTGTTCATTAAAGTAACGTTGTGTATAGAAACGGATGTATTTATGAACGCTGCAGCAAGTGAATGCCGCTGGGATATCATTAAAACATGTGAAATTCAATTATGACACGTGTTACAAAAAGGGACCCGCTTGAAAGATGGCTTTTTCGACCAATGTCATTGCAGTGACGTCGCGTTATTAGTGACGTGAATAAAATTTTTGTTTACAGCACAAGTTATGCATATATTACATGATGACTTAAATCAGGAAGTGGTTAGAAAAGTATAATGCTCCCTTTTTATAACCCGCGAGATCATGTAGATGTAAAGTACGGTTTCCGTATGGTTATCCGATTTACATGAGTCGCAAATACGGTTGTGTGAAATTCATGTGTTAAAAAATATTACTTTTTACATAAAAAGTGTTTAATTCATTGATTGTTAAATGTAATTGACATTTCAAGTTATTCATTTACAATGTATTTACATTTTATTTTTAGTCTTTACTGGAAATAAATGGTAATAAAAAGTTTATATCGTCGTTCATGAAAGTTGCAAGAAGTGTCCAGAAAATTCATATTGTGTTACAATATGACTCTCAGGCCTGATCAGTTTTTTTATGAACATCGTCATTAGCAACGGTTAGCAGATGTAAACAATAGTTAAAACGAGACACATTTAGTAACACAACAAATACGTTATATTTAGTAACACAACAAATACGTTATCCAATCTTAAATGGAAAAAGTTAGTTAGCAAAAGGACATATCGCAAGCTCACTCTGTTCTATAAATAAAGCCAACAATCGCGTAGCATTACACAATAAAAATATATATCGAGAACCGTACGTAAAACATGCATCGACATTACAAAATAATCAACGCTATCAAACTTGTCACTAAAAACCCTGACTTCCATAACTTTAATTTTCGATTGTACTTTCCTTCCCACAGTGTGAAGAAAGGCCAAAATCCGCCTGTAGGTTTCAAGTCAGTAGTGGCTACATCCCATAAAAAATCCATTCATTCAGCCTCTGTTTTTAACTTCTTCTATAAACTATTTCTCGTACACACTGTTGGCTTGTAAGTCTTGAAATTGTCTATTAAATGCACCATTTGTTTAACAGGATGAATATGTAGGCCTTCCAAACTTGCTAAACCTCCATATATACTCAGTTGCAAGAGAAAGTGTACACTTTTTTTTTTTAAATATCTCCATTTTGATAAACGCGCCGGTCTCAAATTACGAACACTGCATTTATACACTATTTACTGTCGATTAGATGTGCTTTAAATGCACACATGCGGCCTATACGGCGAAGTAGCCTTTACGACTTTTTTGTTTTTTAAATTTCTTGTTTTATGCGGTCTAAACGACTTTTTTTTATAATTAATTGGCATTGAAAAAAAAGACAAGTTGAAATCTACTTATGAAACTGCTCTTGAAACGGTACTGGATCGGTGCACCGTAATTTTAGGTACTTGTGCTGTTTGAAAACAGTTCAGCAATACTTCCTAACCCATTTTGCCTTCATGGGTCAATCAATAACTGTAAACTACCGTATTTCATTCTAAATTATACTCGGCGTATTGGCCGCGACCAATATGCCGGAGCGGCCTTTACGTTCATTTTTGTTTCTAAAATGGTAAAAATATATGGGTGCGGCCTATACGCAAGAGCGGCCTATTGTCCGGAATTCAGCGATACGACTGTATAAATACTACGGGATTCTTCGGAAACCTGTATCAAACATCGAAAAGTTTAAATATACTATCAAATTTAACAAAATATTATTATAATTCGCTTTTTTTGTAAAACTATTTATCTTGAATGACAACTATACGAAAATTAATCTAGATATATTACAATGTGTAAAGTATTATTAAAACCGATCTATATATTTCTGCCTTGCAACAAACTCGTTATATTTAAAAGCGTAATGGCTAAATTTTAACTGCTTTTAAAAACAAATAAGTTTTGTTAGTATTGTTTCAGTAAGGACTCAATGTTTATTATGTTCCCGTTATTTACTGCGTTAAACACATACAAAAAGACCGACGACCGCCGTTCTGTATTTCAAGTTCTGTAATGTTAACAGTAAACAGTGGGTTTTCAGGTCAATTAAAATTGGATATTGTTTTGTCAAAGTCAGATCTATATACAATTACTTCTTTATTCATGACCATAGCCCATCTGAATAGACACCGGATAAAATGACACAATTTACAACGTCTAAAATTAGGCAGCAATCATAGTTCGTATAATAGATACCTATTAATCCGAGAATGGCCTGTTACTAAATATTAAAAACTTAAAATTTGTTCTACATTTTATGGAGTTACGATGGTAAGTGCAAATTTTACCATTTTATTAATTACTACCCATATGTCAATGTATTTTATCGTTGAATAAAATACAGTCGGGAGTTCGGATGCGTGAGTAATTAATCAACGGTAAAATACTGGGTAGCATTTATTACTTAGATTCTAACGCGCCTTTGAAAACTATCGTGAACTATGTTCAACGCGTTGCAACAGTTCATGGTAACATTTAAACACGGAATGCGATTGGACGCGTTACACTGGTAACGTGTGTCTGGTCTGCAGGTTTTTGGCTACTGGCATTTTACACAAGTTGGCTAAAATTCATAATCTTTGGACAAAACTGACTGGGTATTGCAGTCAGATAAAACAAAACTCTCTAAATTTCAAATTTTGTAAGGTACCAATATGCACCGTGTCTGGGGAGAAATTCCACGGTCGGCCGGGACCATAAACAATCTAAATTACAACGATTTGACGCGTGCGTCAATTAACGCATGTGTTGCCCGTGGAAAACATGATGTATTTGAACTTAAAATAATGTTCTATATTTGTATAGGAAAAGAGAATTGAAATAAATAAATAAAGCAAACATTAAAGACCCAAGACCAAGATCACTTTGGATGCTACAATTACCCGTAGCACATGCATTATCAAGAAAAAGGCAACTCCGATAGTTATTTATACTTTAAAACGTCCCTAATGTTTTAACTCGAAAGTACATGTTATAAATATAGAGCAGTTTGATATCGCAAATATAAGACACGCTTTTTGATAAAATTTGTTTTTATGAAGAAAAAACGACATAAATACCAAAACATGGCTTAAGAGTAAATAGAACACGGTTATACCCCTAGCGTGATTATTAGACTTTAAATATCAAATTTTCATTATTTGCGAAAACATTGGAATTTCATTCAAAGATGTTTATACAAATAACCATCAGAATAAAAACACATTTAGAAATAATATGTTGATTGTAATCTACAGATAAAACACTGATTGTTTTTTGTTAAATGAAACCTATATAACCACGGGAGGAATGACGCACCGAGGAAGGAATGACGCACATTTGTTTTTGTTCTGTAATTAAAACCTTTGTTTATATCAAGATTTGTGCTTACATGGTTCATGATTAAGTCAATCAATATAATAAAAAAGGTGTTGTTACAAAACGTCTTCGTGGACAAAACATTTTTTGTCTTGAGCGTAGCAGTAATTTACGCCAAGGACAGTTATTTTGTTCTGGTACTAAAAGCGTTTGGCGATAGTACGCGACACGTGTCCTGATCCGAACACTGACGTAGCTTGCACCTGTTAAAGGTCTCGGATTGAGCGGTTTTTGCACTCGAAGTAATTGGTGAAAGTGAAAGACACGTGTTCTGGTCTGAACAGTCCAGTTAAAAGGACCGGAATGAGCAGTTTTTGCACTCAAAGTAATTGGTGAAAGTGAATGACACGTGTTCTGGTCTAAACAGTCCAGTTAAAAGGACCCGGATTGAGCGGTTTCTGCACTCGAAGTAATTGGTGAAAGTGAATGACACGTGTTCTGGTCTAAACAGTCCGGTTAAAAGGACCCGGATTGAGCGGTTTTTGCACTCGAAGTAATTGGTGAAAGTGAATGACACGTGTTCTGGTCTAAACAGTCCGGTTAAAAGGACCCGGACTGAGCGGTTTCTGCACTCGAAGTAATTGGTGAAAGTGAATGACACGTGTTCTGGTCTAAACAGTCCGGTTAAAAGGACCCGGATTGAGCGGTTTTTGCACTCGAAGTAATTGGTGAAAGTGAATGACACGTGTTCTGGTCTGAACAGTCCAGTTAAAAAGACCCGGAATGAGCGGTTTTTGCACTCAAAGTCATTGGCGAAAGTGCATGACATGTGTTCTGGTCTGAACAGTCCAGTTAAAAGGACCCGGAATGAGCAGTTTTTGCATTCAGTCATTGGCGAAAGTGCATGACATGTTTTCTGGTTACATGATACGTGTTCTGATCTGAACATTAACGTAGCTTGCGCCGGTTAAGGCAGTTATTGGGGCGGGGCCTTATAATGAATACATTTTGCCGGATGTCCATGGTAGGAGCGTTCATGAAACGCTGAAGTATTCCTTAAAAAAACAATAGATTGTTTCCAAAAATGACGAAATGAAGAAAACTCAAACTGCTAGCAATAGGCATTCTGTCACGTTAAATAGTATGTGAAAGAATGTTTATGACGGTATGATTTACTTTTTTCCGTCCGTCCGTCTGTCTGGCAGGAGGACAATACAAAACTGTAAATTATTTTTGCTTAGTATGTTATATGGCTTACTTTTCATTACGTTGTTAAAATTCAATGTGATTGACACTAAAGGACAACTTTGTTGAAACGCCCGTCCGTGCATCAGTCAGTCCGTCCGTGCGTCAGTTCGTCCGTCCGTGCATCAGTCAGTCAGTCCGTCCGTGCATCAGTCAGTCCGTACATGCCCAGTAGACATTATGGGGTTAGGGTTTGAGTACAACTAAGCATTGTGAGGTTCTTTGAGTTCATTCCGTCATTATGGGGTTAAAAATGGTATTGTGGGGTACAATAATTTCATTGAGGGGTTAAAAAAGATCAAAGAAAGATCAAAGGGATAACCTCACAAAGTCCGTCTGGTAAGTGCGTCCGTCCGTGCATCAGTCCGTCCGTCCGTGAATCTGGATTTATCATTAGTTACATGAATACAAATAACACAAAACTAGAAACATTTAAATCAGAAGGCATATACCCATACATGTCTGTACTTGTTGAGCTTAAATATTTGTTTGTTTCTCAATTGCTGAACCCGGTGATCTGACATACTTCATTTGCATTTTTACAGGATTCTCTCAGTCAGGAAGAACTTGCAGGTAGGGATCTTTATTATTTCTAAACTTTCTAAATATAGTAATTAATGAAAATGAATTGATGTGTTTTAGCAAACAAGTCAAGCTTAAATGGTTGGTCTAGAAATTGTGCAAGTGTACGTAACTTAGCTGATGGTGTAGATCAATTCTGTATACCTTGCATCTTCAAACTGTACGGGGACAAAAACTGTCTTTGTAACATTACTTGAAGAAAAAACGGATGCTCCAAAACATAGGCAAATTTGTTTTTAAATTATTTTAAACCAAAGTGCTCTGACCAGTCTAAATATTCAAAAGTTTTTGCGGCAAAGTTTTGTTATTTTTTTACGAAGGGAGTATAAGACAAAGCGTGAAATGAATGGAAAGCTTTTACCATGACCAGCAGTGTTTCATTGATAGGATGCGGCAAATCAGTCATTGCCAAATTTCAAAGAATTTTGTTTGTGAATTATTAGCACTTGCTCGTTGACATCATAACCGGCCAAAACAATTGGCAAATGGCATTTGCGTTTGCATAAAGAACGAGTTCTACAGGTTTAACGAAATTAAACCGAATAAGGGTTGAATTTTGTATTTTTCAGTTGTAACGAAAGGTGATAAACCGATTTATATAGCATAGCTGTTTATCCATGAATTTTCAACTTGCTAGTATTCGGTTCTAAGCTGTCCCTTTCAACACACGGTTTTTATATTATTTGAAGCCTTGTCCCATGTGAATGGATTTTCACAAACTTCCTTAATGACCGTTTCTATTTTGTCACAGGACAAACCTTCGAAATATTCCATGTTGAAGGCTGAATTTTGTGTCAATAGACAGATTCCTAAACAATTTGAAATCGAATTCGTGCATGGTTTCGTTTCTGTTTTGGGTCGGATTCAGTTCAGGTGTATGTTTGAAATACCCCATTGGTTGCAATGTATTCTTTTTATTTTCGGTTCGGATTCAGTTTGGTTACGGTGTACATGTACATGTTTATGTTAAATGGCCATAAAGGGTCGCGACTAAATGTTGCATTAGATTTTTTTCTGTAGCAAGAATACAAGAACACTTCTATTTTAACAAAGAAATACTTTGTGGTAACTATGATCTAAAAGAAGAAGAAAATTAGAAAAATAAACAGCCTAGTTTATTACGGACGCCAGTGACATAATATCGCAGAACTTCAAATATTTTCTAGAGACGGTCATATTTTTTTGTTACTTATCTTACAGAATTTAGAGCTGCATTTGATTTGTTCGACAAAGATGCAAGTGGAACGATATCATCAGATGAACTTGGAACAGTGATGAGATCATTGGGACAGAACCCAACAGAGCAAGAAATATTAGACATGATTAGAGAGGTAGATATAGATGGTAAGTTAATTACCATAAAGTTAGACATGATTAGAGAGGTAGATATAGATGGTATGTTAATTACCATAAACTTAGATGACTGAGCTAGAACCTCAAAAGAGCCAGAAAGGCGAGACATGATGAGACGTTTTTAAAAGTTGTAAATTGAAAAAGACATTATGATTCCACAGACACAAGGAGTATGGAAAGTGACCCCTTATTGCAAGGTCGTAATAGTTTGTTTGTAATCTTCAGCCAATGGGCTAGCGGGTTAAACGTCTACGATAAATTTGTTCAGAAACGAGTTCGCGCAATGACGCCAGAGTTCACTTCTTTTATGACTGTCGAATTCGAGTGTCCTGATGGAATTTTTTCCGACATCGGCACAATTTCTGATTGAATTCTGTCGGCAGACGAGAAAATCTGGTACTGTCATGTACAAAATCTTGAAGATAAATGTCTTCTACGTCGATAGACAGCAGTAACACTTGTAATTGTTGCAAAACAGTTAAAATACGAGTTGAAAACCTAGGCATGTACGTGATTTCAAAATGGCAAACATTTATGATATATGGGCAAATGAGAAGCAGATACAAAGCATATACGGATTCAATATTGGTTTCGTATCTCAATTCCCTTGATAACTGGTATTTAAAAATATGATTCCCTAGTTTTACTGTTTTTTAGATAAAATTATGCTTTTTAATTATCTTGAATATTATAATGTTGTATAGCGAAAATTTTGAAATTTTAGAACATTCTTGGATAACAACCAAACTTTATGCACGCTTAGTGTACGGTCCTACATGTACGGTTGTGATAAAATTATGCCGGCCAGTAGGTTTGAACCTGGAAATAGGGGGTCACTTTCCATACGCCATGCGTCTGTGGATGTTTACAGCAGCTATTGCTGAATGAAAAGCTGAGAGCGCTGGGCCAGATGCAAACAGAGCAAGAAATATAAGAGATAATAAAAAAGTAGACGTAGAAGTAAATACAGAATTGATAACATGTGGCAATTCTAAGATCACTGGGCTAAATGTCAACAGAGCAAGACGTATTAAAATAGAAACAGATACAAATGGGTAATACATACATGATTCTAGCAGATATGACTGAAAATATGTGAGATCACCGAACCAGGACACAACAAACCAAGAAATATTAAAGGTGAATGGAAAGGGAAACATAGATGCTAAGTTAAAACCGACTCTGTATTAGCTGATACTGCTTAAAAAACTTAGATGGCTAGGCTAGAACTCAAGAAGATCAAAAGATATAAGAGTTATAAAATGCAGATGGAGATGCAGATGGAAAGTTAAAACAGACAAGCAAAAGCAATTTACATAAAATATTACCATAAAATTGACATAGGGCAAACAAACACAGAAAAACAAATTAAACGTAAAGCCTAAACCAGTTTTGAACGAAAAGTTACTGAAACCTTAACCCCAAAACAAGAGTGAAGCTCATCTTATGAGAAATACCGCTGTCCCTATAAAATTTAATGACCCTACTTGTCGATATCGTTACCGATATACTTTAAATAAGCAAAAGATCTTCTGACATACGGAATGAATTATTAAGTTTACTTATAGAAACGTACTTATAGAAACTCTTGACACAAAGTTTACCGGCCATTTCTAAACTGTAGATTAAAGTGATTAATTTGCCTTTCTCTTGTAATCAAAATAACGGATAACATAACAATACATTTTTATTGAAATTCAGCTTTGAATTCATGAATTTACAAGATTGTGGTGCAGTAAGGCAAAACTTTAGAATCCAACTAGTTTAATTACTATTATCAGTAACATGAATAAAAACACGATACAAATCCAATCTTTCTTTCAGGCAATGACACTATTGATTTCCCAGAATTCTGTCAGATGATGATGAAGAGAATGAGCGAGCATGATGAGGAAAAAGAACTTCATGACGCTTTTCAGGTAACTCTAGTTAATATCACGTGTACATCAAAGGCCAGTAGATGTCCGCTTATGCTATTGAGATCTAATGATCGAAAGTCAAGCTACCAAATGGCTCCTGTTTATTTTCATCGTTTTGAGTCCTACTGTGAATTAACGTTCTTTACTGAAGGAAATTACTATGAACTAAATGTTCACTCTATTAAAGTATGTACTTAATCTAGACTTAGAGAAGTAAACCGTCGAATTCGATGACAAAATGAGAACAAGGGAAATATAGTTTTTATTTCACAAAACACGTATTTTTTTGAAATTCTGATCTGGTTGTATATATCCGAAATTTCGTACTTAAATTATTGACCAGCAGATCAAAGGAATATTTGTTCGTTAATTTATGGAAATAAAGACTAGGGCGTGTGTTTAAAAGCATTGTATAAGACAGAAGACAGATCGCGTCTTGTATCCTGAATTTAAGTTAACTTATTGTATCTGTAACCACATTCTACCGTCTGCATAAAGTGCTACATCGCAAACTTAAAGGTAATAATTGAACTGATTGTTGAATAAATCGGAACATTTTTATTTCTGAAGGTATTTGACAAAGATGGAAACGGTTTTATAAGTAGAGCAGAGTTGAAGCTCGTGATGACCAATCTCGGGGAGAAGATGTCAGACGGAGAAGTCGATGAGATGATAAGGGAAGCTGATGACAACGGCGATGGCCAGATAGATTTTAAGGGTGAGATAGGAGTTTGAATAGTTAGGATTATCAAGCTGAATTATATATTTTTAGTAGAAATAATGAGAGTTTGACATAACCGTTTCTAAGATTATTTTTAATCCGTCTTCATTTTAGAGCTGATAAAATGTGTATTTAGTGGTTCCTCCTCGAGGAATATTGGAATATCCTATCTTCCTCTATGTGAAACATTTGTTAGGTCAGTTTATTGTTTGTATTTCTTATATTAATTCTGGTTTATAAAATTCGAATTGTCAGCTAAATTATGTATTTATCATACATTTCAGAGTTTGTTGCGATGATGATGGCGAAGGATTAGTAGGAAAGACATATTTATTATTTAATGATTAGAAAACGTTGTTATTCAGGCATAATCACAATTATTTTAGTCCATTTACCAGTGTTTATCAAGAGGAAAGGTAGCTTTTCGTACGTACAGGCTGTTATGACCTGTTTAGCTTGTGCGCTAATACACATATGCAAACAATATGGACTCACGTAATTAAACACGTGCGCGCTAAAATCTCAGTCAACAAACGTTTTTTATTCTCTTAAAATGGGCAAAACAACAACAACAGTTTTATGCTAGAAAAGTTATTTATTTTTATTTTTGGTCAATAACCTAGACATCAACCACCAATCTGCATTATGAGATGTAATAACACAAAAGAATGTGCGTTATATCTACAATTTTAAACAATGTATTAGTTAATTATAACATCAAAAACTAAAACAAGATCCAAATATGTGTAAGACCAAACTGTATCCATATTGATAATAAATATCCACTTCTTTTGAAGCCGAGGCCGCATCTCTATCAACACTTAACATGTTTAGATTTGGTTTGTATTTGGGGTCTAGCGTGATAAAACATTCTTTTGAAACCAGTCTAATATTTCTGGTGGTGTCGAAATGGACAAAAGTGAGTTGTTTTTTTCCAAAGTAACCAAAGATGTTGACTGGTCTCGGAAAAAAAGTACATTCTATATAGCATTAGAACCAGTCATGTTGACAGCATCTTTGCGAAGAATCAAAATTTTTCATCAGCTGTTTTCTTCAAACTAGTGACTTAAGTGATCAATATTTGTTCTTATGTTAATTCCAACACCAGTGATTTGTTATATTCACAGTAATATCATGCCCGATAGTAATTTTTAGAGAACTATCTCGTACATGCAACGTTTTTTTTTTATCAAAAGTGGAAAACCTGACATAAAATGCTAACCCTTTTACTAATATTCTTTATTGGTCATGACCCAGGGCTCATATCCAGGGCTCATATCCATAAAGCATATTTGGACAGAAAATATCAGGTATTTTTTGTTCTCAACTTAACATCTTTATTCAAAATGTGTAACCGTTGTTATTAGTGCTTGTTCTTATTACCATTTTGTATCTGTTATTTTATATTTTGCACTCTAATAATCATGTCTATGTTTTATTGAAAGAGAGTTATCAACATGACCATTTTTTACTTTATTGGAAAAAGTGACTCCGTATGTTAAAAGTTCAGCTTAGATGCTTTATTTATATAGGCTCAGTTTGTTTTTCTTCTTCTGAATTTGGATTCATGTTGTATTAGTTTATTCAAGCAGAACCGTGTTAACAGTTTTGTGTTGCTGCTAATCTGCCCAATGATATTATTTTGTGTCTAACATTTGTAATCAAAACCCCCATTGCCTTATTGTCGCTGAACCTACTTGACTGTATTTCAATAGACCGTTTGATCTCGATGTAATTTTATGTGTATTGGGAGTTCCCATCATGAAACTATTTGTATGGCACCGTGTTGAAAGGTAGCTGTGAACAGTACCTGAGTGTGCAATAGGCTACGAACCAAATTTATCTTGAAGAAAAAATGTCAAAGAGGGAAGTAGATGTTTATTGCATGTTGTTTTTTATTCTGCTGATAGTTGCTTCTTGTTTTTTCATCGCTCAGTCCATATTTGGACTTTGTTTGGCTAAACTGATATCAGTCATATTTTAGTAGAACGAATATCTAAATCACAGTCTGTAAAACATCCAATGTGATTGAATAGGGTATGTTTATTCTGTAGGTATGTATGCATCTACAGTTAAGAATAGTCTTCTTTGTTAGATTACGTTGACTGCCACCCCTGAAGCCGCTCCTGTTATTTATTTGTATGACAAATCTAACGATTGCAGTAGTGTTTTGGTATTCTTTAACTCAAAATCATCGTCGAGCGCCAGTTGCTACTGCTTTAATATTACAAAAAGTGTATGACGAGTTGTTTCTGTATTTCGCGATGTGTAAGCAAACAGGCTTATTCGCGAATTTTAAAATCTCGGCAGGATAATTCTCTGAATACGGAAGCCAAATAGTGCTTTGTTTTTAACTGATTTTTTACATAACAAAGTTGAAAATTGAAGATATTAAGTTGAAAATTCAAGATAGTATATCGAAAATTCAAGATGTTAAATTGAAAATTCAAGAAAGTGAACATTCAAGATAGTAAGTTCAAATTCAAGATACTATGTCGATAATTCAAGTAGTCGGGGTTCAGTATTTTAAATTTTCCAAGTTCTATTTTATATCAAATCGTATCTTAAATTTTCAACTATCTTGAATTTTCAACTTAAACATCTTGAATTTTCAACTTACTATCTTGAATAGGTACCTTTTGGGTACATCACAAGCAGCTGGTATGCCTGAGCCTTACTTTTGTAGATTATACACTAATTTGTACACAAAATACAAATGTTGCTCACCATTAAAATTCTGTGCAAGTTTTATATCGTTTTTTTTTTAAAGAAAAAAGGTAACTTTTGCGTGCAAAAGGCTGTTGTTTATGGGCGATCCAACAACTTCAGAGCCCTTACCTCAATACCCATTGTTCAATGACTGGTTCAAGAAAAGAACTAAGAATTAATGTAGACAATCTGGATTTGGGATTCCGTCAATCCAATGCTTTTTAAAATGTAAACTATGTAAAACATGAGCTGTCATTATAAAGTGGCATATGCTCCCGAATGACTGAAGATAACAGCAGCTATTTCAATGTAGAAAAACAAGAATGACATGCTATTGTCCACTTATGTAATTTTAAAAGACAGTAACTCTAAAAATTATAAACAAGAGTTATGTTTCTTTGCACTGAACTTTCTATCCTGGTCTTCTATCAATACTGATTCCCACCAATACCTTTCAAGTTATGTTGCACACAAGAAAAAGTATTTCAGAGTAGTAACCCAAAACTTAACGGAGCATGAGTGATGGTTCTTGTGCACTGCATTTGCTGTCATTTTCCTTTATCAATATCTGAAGTGTCAACTGATTCCCTTCAACACCTTTTGAGTAAGCTGCTCGCATGAATCAATAACAAAGAGAAGTAACTGAAACATCAATAAAGCTAAAGTTAGAGCACACTTTCATTGTTCATTTATCAATATTAAAATATCAATTGATTCCCTTTAATATTTTTCGAGCTATACTGACAGACGGGCGGACAGACGATCTAATTACAATTGCCACGGGGCTTAATAAATGATCTATAACTATATTTTATATGAACACGTAACATTTGCTTTTGCGATTTAAACATCCTCAAATACAGCATTTACATCACGTCAAGGACTAAAGCAATGGGCATATTCGTATAATCTGGCCCATGATCAAACTGCTCTAAGATGCTTAAACTGTGATTTTTAGAGTATAAACAAGGCCAAGCATATTTATTAATTGGTTGATTTCAAGTTGTAAATAATCTACGAGTCCTTTTCTACCTAAAAGGGTTTTGCTGTTGTCATTACATCTGATGATGCCCCAACTGTACTTGCTATATGTATGTCGTTGTTTTTTGGGGGAGTGTCTAATTTCTTTTACATAAACATAACACAGATCACATAAATAGTTTTATTAACATGGTATGAAACAATATGATAGAAGTTGAAAAAGTAAACTATAAAAGCATAAAATGAACACAAATATTAATCAATCAATATTGCACACCAATTCTCGAATATGTATATGTCATTTGATTATATTATAATGATATATTGTGACTATTTTTATTTACAGAAGCAGTGCGGCTGAGATTAACACAGTGCACTTTGCAATTACATATGATGTTTCAAAACATATTCAATCTCAGCCAATATAATATTTCTGCATATAAACGTATGTTCTGGATACATATGACATAAGAAAAAAGATGCAAGTATGTACATTTGCATTCTGATCTGCTTTTGTTACTGATATTTTACATCTAGCACTGCTCGGACTTATGTAATATGGCCCAATCTGTTATATAATATGGCCCAATCTCGGATCCCTAAATGTAATATGGCCTAATCGAATCCCTTAAGAAATATGGCCCAATCTAGTACCCTTAATGTACATCTGGCCCATTCTCGGATTCCAATGTAATTTGGCCCAATCTGATATTTATATGGCCCAATCTCGGATCCCTAAATGTAATATGGCCCAATCTCGGATCCCTTAATGTAATATGGCCCAATCTCGTATCCCTTAATGTAATATGGCCCAATCTCGTATCCCTTAATGTAATATGGCCCAATCTCGTATCCCTTAATGTAATATGGCCCAATCTCGGATCCCTTAATGTAATATGGCCCAATCTCGGATCCCTTAATGTAAAATGGCCCAATCTCGTATCCCTTAATGTAATATGGCCCAATGTCGGATCCCTTTATGTAATTTGGCCCAATCTCGGATCCCTTTATGTAATATGACCCAATCTCGGATCCCTTAATGTAATATGGCCCAATCTCTAATCCCTTAATGTTATATGGCCCAATCTCGGATCCCTTTATGTAATATGGCCCAATCTCGGATCCCTTTATGTAATATGGCCCAATCTCGGATCCCTTTTATCGCCCCTTTGTATAAGTCTGATTCATAATTAATATGCGTGTGAAAATGTTTTTCCATTCACCATGAAATAGTTGATTCAATATTTTACCATGACCTTGACATGAGTTGCTGGCATTGCCGAAAGCTAAATTTATACACTCTCAGATATCAAAATAACTGTTTGCTCCACTTTATGATACAAGTCTAAAAAAGAAGCAAGACATTATACACACCCTGAATGCAACATCTATGTTGATATCGTTTAACCGGACTTTGGATTTAGCATTCTTCATTAGAGTTATTATTTTTGGCCCATCAGAATTCTTTCAATAATGTACAGAAAGAAACCCCTAACGTAATATATATATTACGATTTGAAAGAATAGTAGTATTAGATGATTCTCGACCAATTATAGCTCTCTTATAAGAGATTCCTTTGTGGAACGACACATTAGGTAATGGATAAATGGCAGGTTCACTTATTTAATAAAAACAAATACATATGTACCAGGACAATTGTGAAAACAAAAACATTTAACAGTTAACAAAATAAATAACAAAATACTAAAATTTCAATAAATTAAACTGAATAAAACAAAAATCCAAATCATTTTGTTACATAAAAACGACTGAGTGAAACAAAAACTTATTTAGTTTTTGATTCTAACAATGACTAGTGCCAGCTTAAATACAATAGAGATTGACACTCTAATCCGTTCGTTATATACAAACAATACATTTTAAGTTATTATACACTCGTTGCATTATTTTTCAAATGAAATAATGTTATTTACAACTGAATAGCACAAAAGAATGCCAAAACCGATCTACAGCCCAACCTCTCCAAATGACACCTTCACAGAGCGACAATCCCCTAAAAAGACACATATTTTCTTCCCCGATACACCAATTGTATCAGGAATCGACCTCACAAGAACGACACCTCTCTGCAACAAACACATTTCTGTGTTCCAAGGGTGTTCGCTCCTGAGAAGTTGCACTGTAATCTGACCATTCTATATATCAGTGACCCATGTCATAGATTTTATGAAAACATCCCACTAACACATAAAGTGTAAGAACATAGACTCGAGAGGGCGGTTTTTCATATAAAGCTTCCAACAAAATCATTCTGTGGTGTACAATAAATGTTTTTGACATGTGCTCAAAATAAGAAGATATAAGCACAGGGGAGTATCGACAATTGAGAAAAAGTAGAGTTTCATCGAGATTTCCTTAAACAATATGACTTATTCCTACAAAAGGGGTTTGAGTTATCTTCCAGAAAAAGCAAAATGTGTCATAGACGGACAGATGATTGTGCTGATGATCAAAGCGGCGACATTAAGCTTACACTTTTGGTAGCATGACAAAACTAATTATTTATATTATGAAGTAAACTAAAACAAATGCTAAAGAATCTAGTGTAATATTAATATTTTTACAACACATTTCGGTAGTAAACTGTGACACATTTTGTTTGATACATGTAACTAATGCGGGTAAAAGAAGCAAATATACTCATAAACCGAGTACACAAACTTCACTAGCACAATTTAAGACGACATATTATTGCGTTCATTTCAAACTCGCTAAAACATGATGTCTTTGTCACTTTTCTTCAAGAAATAAGTGTCCAAACATTTAAAAGATAAACTATGGTTATAAACTCTATTTCCAAGGCACTTGAAACTCTAGCAAAAAGACGAAAACTCCAAAAATGACTTTTTCAAATGCATGTATTCAACCTTGCATAACAAAATGATATCCTTTCGATGTTACTTATACATTTAACCTATGTAAATTTGTGGAAAATAGTCAAGATAAGTTTGATTAATGACAAATCAAAAATCTAAATAAGAAAAGAAACAGTTACACAACCAATAATCGTAACCTTTCTGTTGTCTTGCGAACATTTTCCACAAAAGGAGAATACTGTTAGAAGAGATAATTACATAAGCATATCAAAAATAGCTTACTATTCACATTTGTTTTATTTTTAACTTTATATAAACCATTATATAAGCGGTTGCGATTTGGTGACTCCAGAATCAGAATGTCATGTTGCAGCGAAAGATTCTTTTTCGGAATAAGCTAAGCTCTTCACTAAAGAGATCATCAAAAAGGCCAAAACGTACAGCCATGGCGATAAGATGTATCAGTGAAATTTTATAAAAACAAATATACAGCCAATTCCGTTTACACAAGCGGGGATCACGCTGCAGGACGCCAATATCTGATCACGTGACAACAGATATTCTGCTTGAAATCCGGAATTAAATGAATTAATTCCGACATGTTAAAAGCTCCAGACGTGCTTCTAATAATCGATTCCCAAGTCAGAAGAACCAAATCGCACCCGTCTTATGTCAATGACTAGTATAAAAGCAAGACATAATTTCTTAGAAGTAAAATACAGTATTCGAACCTGTACCGTTCTGCACCATCGTATAGCAATGCCAAGTTATGAAGGCTGATATTCACATAATAACATACAATGTATACTATTTAGCTGACACTTTGGGCGAAAACTGCTAACATGTGTATTTACAGATAATTCCTAAGCACTGTAAAAGTAGTTATGATTATTACTGATATGTTATCCACATCATTGGACTTCTATTAAAGCGAACCATTTGGTTTTATGATATAAAATTTCCACTCATGTCTGCCTATTAGTTTATTATTTCATTTTATGTAAACAATACAAGAGCCACTATAAAAACTTTGTTATTACTCCTACTTTTTCTTAATACTTTCAAAAGACCTCCGAACGAAGTAAATCACTGGATTTTGTGGTTATGGACATCAATATTTAGTTTTTAACAGCTGTCATACATGTGTCAAAATAACTCTATATATAATGTATAAAAAGGCTAAAAAATATTCTAACTGTTCTTACATTAATGTATATTATTTACAAGCAGAGTAAATGTAAAAACAATTACAGAGCACCAAGTGTCTATAAATAAATGTAAATGAGATAAAAAAAGCATGACTTAACCATAAAACATGATTATCATGATACAAAAAGTTCAATTAATATTTGCCAGATCTGAGTTTCATCCTGATTGTCATACACGTTTTCTGTGTTTTATATTCTGCATGCCCTCTCCCTAGGAATACACTACATTTTGTAATAAGTCGACCATGGGCCGGACGATTAACAGAGGAACCTATCACTATCTTTACATCGGATACTAGAAGTTAATTCTATGCCAGTTGGCTGAACTTTTTATTTTTGCCAAGAAGCTTTAACTTAGCAATATATATTTTGTGTTGAAAAAAACAGATTTTTGAAAATATCAAACACACACATGATGTTTCACCATATACGGCAGAAATAATCGCCATGTCTATGAAGTAAAATCTTTTTACATCCGTTAAAGGAACAAAGACGTTTTGTTTTAAATAATATGCTATTAAGATGGAATGCGCTCCAAATTTGTTTCTCGAATTTTCTCATGAAATTTACACAGTGCATAATTCAGGATATTTCTGATTGAACGCCGCTTCCATTTATTTGATAGCTCTTATGGTTTCTATGCCATTATGCTTCAAACATGGTCACTGACGTCACCTTTTGCACAGCACGCTATTTCATGTAATTCCTCTGTTTTCCCTTCATCGCGCTTTAAATTAAAATTTTTTTGACAATATAAAATAATATGCTCCTTTCATTCAAAACGTTCCACAGGTGTTATTTTATGTAAACTTAAGCTTTTACGCTTCGTTTTTTTGACATAATAAAAAGGAAAGTTCTACAAGAGTTTTTTTTTAAATTTTGTGTTTTCACTGTGATGAAAAAACTGACGGGTGTTATGTAAAAATTACTTTTATTATAAAAAGATTTTTTACTGATTCTTTATTTTCTAAATTCACAGCTTGTCATAATTTTAATATTCCACTGAACTGACCATTTTCACATACTAGTTCTTCTTCTGTCTTGCACCCGATTTGTTGTTTTATGAATTCCTTCAAGTTATTTACTGAACAGTCGCTTTTCTCTGCCAGTTTACACTTATTAAAACGAATTCTCACCGTTCCTTGTAACTGACTTGCATACTTAATGATATTTTTGAAACCCTCTAATCTCATGACAACTTGCCATAGCACCAACCTCTCAAGTTTTTTCAGAAAAGGAAATAAATGCAAACTCCTGTCACAAAAGTTTACCCAGCATATCTCAAGGCTTTTCAGACCTTTTAATTTTGGTATTGTTTTTGTCAAAGTATCGATATCTGCGCCACTAATGTTAATGAGCTCCAATGTTTCAGTGATTGGTTTAAGACTCTGCAGTATAGATGTTGCCACACCTTGATGCATCAACCATCCGAACTTGCAGGTATGTAACTGACTGGCATTGATGGCTATATCATGAATAGTAATAGATTTCAGATCGAACACTTGCAACTGGTCATGTTTAGACAGATTCATAGACATAGCTTCACAAACTTCATGATCTGAGCATTTAAAGTTATCTATTTCAATTGTCTTTAAGTCAGTATTCAAGTTAATGAAGGAAAATAGTTCTTTCCTTCGAATATGGCGTAGCCTTACGTTTTGTAGTCTGATTGCCGTAGATTTTTGACAAACATTTGATAAGACTATAAAAAGCCCCAAATCGGTAATTTCTCCGCGTACATAAAGTTTCTTTTGAAAAAAATCGAAGTCTACGTCACATGTAAGCATTCTCTTTTCAGTGAGTTTATCACCAATTTTGTCTCCTTCGATCCTTTTGACATCTCTTTGATTTTCATCCTCATCAAAACTGTTTGCCTCAATTTCTTTGCTATTTCCTGTTAATTCCGTAGTAGAAGCCTCTCTTTTGTTAATAACTTCTCCATTAACGCCTTTCAAATCTTCTACTTTACAATTTCGCTCCTCAGTGGATTCTTTTAAATGTTCTTCCTCTCTACTATGTTTGTAAGCATTGTCTTCATTTTCCCACTCCTCTTTGTCATCATCATCATAATCATCATCATCATCATCAGAATAATCCAATTCAGTATCTCTTCTGAAAGCATCGTTTTCCTTATTGTATAAATTTTCTTCTTCGTTATCTATCTCTTCATAGGTTACATCAGTCAAGCGCAAAACTTTCAAGTTTTCAGCATTTTGTAATTCCTCTATGCCTGATTTTGATAAGAACATATCTTTAAGAGCCAATGTTGTGAAAGTGGTGTGCATTTGTAAAAAGTGATGGATGTATTGTTCAGGAGTTTGACCTTCTATGTATAAACTCATGTTTCTGTTGTCCCACTGGAGGCAAAAACTCTCATTCAGACTAGCTAAATCTTGATCGCGTTTTAAATCTATAGTTTTAGAATAATGGATCACCTCTCGAATGGACATACTTTCACTTTGCTGATGATTTTTGCATTCTGTATAATATTTTGACAAAAGCAAATGACATCCTATCTGAACGAACTGCAATGCTCCTGAAACGGCTTTTAATACCGTTATTACACTGGGTGTGTCATCAAAGTCAGACTTGCAGAAAAATAAGGACAATTCTTGGAGAGACGCCACGTATTCTAAAGAATGCAGACATTCCGTAGTTTTCGTCAAATATCTCAGATCAGCCACTTTTAATCGCACCGAATGTTTGAATATAATCGAGTTAAAGAACTCACTGTTAATGTCACCGCATACATAGATTTTCTGTTCTTCTCTCGTATATATCATATCAAATGTGTTCAGAATCGTAACACTGTGTGCCTGACTTGTTGGTGTGCATGTTATGTTGACTAATGCTAACAGGTTTACTTCTTTCATTCCAGCAATTAGTCCTAAATCATTTTGTGATAAAAACACATCTCGAAGCTCTATTTGCATCACCATGTCTCCATAGATTTTTATTAACTCTTCATAGACAGGCTCCGGTGCAAACCCAGAAATAGTTACTTTCTTTTGCGGTGATTGATACTCGCATTTAAAAGTCGTCCGCATTGCAAAATATCTTGCTTTTCTGCACTTATCCTCTTCAGAAATTAGAGTGATGCCATTCAATGTTAATGATGCCTGTTTATTTACGCAACATAGACTGTAAAGACTCTCAAATTTAAGATATACGTAAACGACCTTGATAGTTTTGAGATCTCGTGAATTATTTGCAATAAAGGTATTGACAAATGAATTTGGTACCTTCCCACGAAGTACTATACTTGATTTTTTCCGGTCGAAATTAACGTCAAATGTGTCTGGAATATTTATTGAAGACTCACATGAGGAGTTCCCCATTGGATCTGTAAGCCGAGCATGCCACAAATTCAATATGTCTACCTCGTTCATGTCCCCGATACTTTCTAGTTGGCTTGGTGTTATTGAAATGTTTTGCAAATTTACTATTTTCAGATGTGCCAGCTGATTGACCAATGTCTTGTTTATAACATCATATGATGCATCGCCACCAAGGAACAGGTAAGGCTTGCGAATACATTTATTGAAACTTATTTTACAGTCCCGAATGCCTCTACGATGATCCCCCTGTTTCCAGTACTTGAACTTGCCTAACATACGATACAGGAATTTGTCCAGTATTAACAATCGAATCAAATTTTTGAGGCGATAAACTCAAATCTGCTATGCTGACACACTTTAAATCTCCGGATGCCTTTGACATAAACGATTGAATTATATCAAATAATTCGTTACTACACTCACTTTGATATGTCTTAACACTTGCTGTTCGTTGATTTTTTGAAAGAACAGCGAGTTTCTGTGGGGAAGAATGTGACAATTTTTGAACAGATGCGAGTATGTCTTGCGTTAAACTGCTTGGATCAATTGTGACCGACTTAATGTTTCCTATGTTACGGGATATCAACAGACTCAGATCGGAGCAGTAAATTTTATTTTTACAAGCTTTGTCTATGAAAATGTCCTCTATATATGGCACAACGGATGGACTATCGCGATTGTGGCTCGACATTTCACGTACACATTCAACGAAAATATCCTGAAGATACCGAAGTCTATTTTCGTAGAGGGGAATCGCGTAAGAAGCATTCCTGTATTGATTCATACTTTCATTATCAACCACATATATGCTCTTTGAAATATCTCTTAACAGGCTTGGGTTTAAACCAGCCAAGAAAACTAGACAGTCAGAAACAGGTTTTTTGTTAAGCTGCCTACATGAAAAGGCAATTGTTTGTTCAGTTACTGTTGCAAGGTGTATGGTCGCTACATAACGGGCAGCAAAGTATGCCTGATGTGTCGGGTTTTCAAAGGAAAGTGCCACATTTTCAGATGTTAGTTTTCTGGTCACCTTTACGGTAAGAATCCCTAAATCTATCCCAAATTGAACTTCATCTCTGGAGAGAAAATCCTTTGGGCAGGAAATATCTAAGACTTCCGTTTTCGCTGACAGCATAGATTCAAGGGAAAGTTTTCCTAATTTCAGAATTGCGTCTGTGTGAAGGTTTAATTGTTTAGGTTCCATATACACTTTAAGGGATTGATTCAAGACAGTAGAATTACCTTCGCTTCTAGTCGTATTTGAAGTTTCTTCATAATCCATAAATTTTACAGACAAAGTGCTATTATATTTCTCAAGTAACACGTCGGTGAGGTAGCCATACAGTTCAGTTCTTGATTTTTTTGAAGTTTTGTCTTCAAACCACTGGCAAATCATATGTATATGGCCAAGTCTTGTAAAAGGAGAGGTCTTGAGATTAAGTCTATCGACTAAAGTGAGAAAGTCCTCCTCATTTTTATCTCTTTCGCAAAGAGAATTAAGGTGCGACACTGTACGTCTAGTCAATGCTATAAATGTTTTTTCACTGTCATTAACTAATTCCACATTCATATCCATTTGCTTGAAATTGAGATCATGAATGTGTAATGCCCAATGTCTTGTCATTGAAACGACTGTAACATTCTCACCGGAATGTATATGTGGTAAAATTCCTGCTTGTCTTTGACATTTATTTGAATTTGGGTCTGGATGGGACCATCGGTCTAAAGTATCATTAATTATAATGCACTTTTCTTTGCTTAAGATATTTTGCAGAAAGTCGTTTTTTGAATATATGTGTGCTTGCGAAAGTTCGTTGACAATTTGCTTTCTAATCATATCATGTATTTCGCAGTCACCCATAGCATTACCAAGATTAATTAGAAAGAGAAAATCAAAATCTCTTAAAGCTTCGACATCATCCTCACGAAATTCGGAAGCCTCACCACTCTGTGGCTCATGAGCTTCACACCATGTTACACATATGTGACGTGCTAAGACTGATTTACCTGTGTCGGCTGGTCCAGATATAATGACGTTTCGAACTCGCTTCGATTCATGAAACAAAATGTCCCTGTATGAGTTGACGCTAAATGCTTTTTGAGATCCTTTGTCGTGTGTGAAGGTCATATCAGGACGAACGAACACTTGCAGGAGTGGGGCGTCATGTGTCCTTGAAAGTGGTGTCATATTTATCGTGCCTATATCTTTGTGTCTTCGGTAAAATGACAAAAGATCATTTCGAAACTCTGTGATAAATAAAAATCGAATTAAGCATGTCTTACTAGAACAATCATACATTTTCTACAGTAAATACACCGAAATAGCGCCTAAGGAATACAGAAACTGGAAACTGCATATTAAAAAGTAAATGAAACATTTTAGTTTTTCCTACTTTTATATGTAATGAATCTAGCCTGTGTAAGGTAGTGGTGCAGTGTAAACGTCAAAGGCGCTATAGGCCTTAGGTGAAACAATGTGACAAAAAGGGTATAAGCCACTGTGCATTAAAAGTAGGTTATAATTATGCACTCTCTTTTTTTATGTGACTAGTGCATGCATTTTGTTGTTGTTTATCATTCGAATGGACTGTTTCTAAAACTTTATAACCTTTAACCGTATTATCAAGTTCTTTGTCTACCACTCTCTGGCAACAAGCTAAATTTTGACTCGTAATGAAATATTTTAAAGTATTAAACAAACACCATTGAGCGAATGAATACTAGGTAAAACCATATTAACATATATTTAAAAATAATTGCAGTACTTCAAAATATGTCATAATACATCTCATCTTAAAATCATATTAAAACAAGAGATATTTGTAAAACATATATGCCGCCTCCCTCATACCACTAAATAGCTGCAACGCAAAAAATTGCTGATGATCTAGAAACCCGTAAGCCATTAGATATCAACAGAGGTCATCGAATTCTCATAAAGAATAATCCTAGCAAGACATTAGTCCTGTGCTTATAAAAACTTTTGTCGTGCTCAACCGAGTTTCAGACTCAGACTTTGGATCAATACATATTGTCACATTTTACATATCCCTTATAAAAGTGTCAAACAAGTTTACCATAAATATTTAGAAGGTCTTTTAAACTATAGTTCTTTTGTTCCTTTTAATGTACGGTGTTACAAGTGAAAAAAAAATCATTTTGTGCTTCAACTCAGTCGAGCATGAAAAAGGTTTTACAAGCATAGTTCCAGGTCAAAGGGTTATTGAGTAAAATTCTTCCTTAAAACCCACCGCGACCTTGTCCTTTGACCTCATGACCCTTGTATAAACAGGTATTATAGACTCTTATAATCTTAGCATATTTGAAGACTTTATGTCAAAGAATTGTTAAGTTATTGAGCAAGAAAAGTTTTTAAATGCGAGGTCACTGTGACCGTGAGCTTTGACTGAATGTCCCAAAGTCATTAGGGGTCACCTACTATTCATAAGCTTTACTCCTATCAAGTTTGAAAACCGCAGCCCTAAGCATATGTATGTTATTAGGCAAAACACTGTTATAAATGCAAGGTCAATAAGAACTTTACCTTTGACCCTGTGACCTCAAAATGAAAAGGGATAATCTAATCATTATAAATGTAAACCCTGGAAAGTTTAAAGATCTTCGGTCAAAACATTGTCGAGTTATTGAGCGGAAATCTTTTTTACATGCACAGTCACTGGGTCAAAAGACCCAGTTACCAAAAAGCAATAAGGTTAATCTACATTCCATGATCAATGTTCTTACCAAATTTGAAACCTACTCAAGTTATTAAGTGGAAACCGTTTTTAAATGCGAGGTTACTGTAACCTCGATCTTTGACCCAGTGACTTCAAAATGAACAGTGTTCATTTGCTGTCCTTGACTAATGTCCCTACTAAGTTTGATATCGCTAGGTCAAAACCTTCTTAAGCTCTTGAGTGTAAACCGTTTTTAAATTTAGGGTCACCGTGACCTGTAACTAAGTGACCATAAGATAAATAGGTTTCATCTTCTATTTATGAATAATGTTCCTACTAAGTTTAAGACCTCTGGGTCACAGTCTTCTCAAGTTATTGAGTGGAAACCGTTTTTAAACGCGAGGTTACTGTGACCTTGACCTTTATCCGAGTGACCTAAAAAAAAGACTTCATCTCCTATCGATGACCAATGTCCCTAGTTTGAGACCTCTTTGCATTCTCAATTTACCAAAAGATCAACCGACCGACAGCTGCAAAGCAATACACCCCCTCTTCCTCGAAGGGAGGGGGGAGTGGCATACTTATTCCTATAGACCAGTGATTTGTCGAGCCCTCAGACAAACGAAATTAGTCATAAATGCATGAAATTTTACTTTTCACGAAAAGGTCATAAAATACTTTTATAACAATATTTAAAACTAGTAATGTCGATTAAGAGAAGACCCCAATACGTTACTAAATTCTTTGAAATAATATATATTGACTTACATGTAAAGAAAAGGTCTTAAAATAGATCATTCCTGTGTACTAAAAACTTTATCGATTTATTTTGTTGTAATATGCTTTCGGTTTATCTATGCTAAAACTTACAGAGAGAACATCGAATATTGTTTCATTATATAATTTTACAGATTATGATTTTTACATGGGTTTTATATTTGGTGAAACCAATACAGAGACGAAAACTTAATCTTTACCTTAATCACCACTTTAAACAAATACTGAGCTAACAATTTCCGTTATTTCAGGACATACTTCGTAACTGTATGACGACCTATATGTCTGTATAGTCAATCGGAATGAAATTCTTATCTGTCGGCAAAAATAATCTCCATAATATAAAAATAATAGGTCTACATGCTAATATTCAATCACTGGTCGTGATGATGATAAAGACGAAAATGGAAGGTTTCAGTAATAGTTATTACTTCAGACTATTCGCACCTTCTATCAGAGCAACATATTTTACCTTGCTTTGTCTTGCTGTACTGCATTTCTTCATGGCTTGGTGGTACAAGAATGACAAACTATAAAATAAAAAAGAAGATATTTAAATTAAAAAAAAAAACCCCCAAAAACCCCCCCCCCCCAAAAAACCCAAAAAAATGTTATAGATAGAAATATTGACATAACCATGTGCTTATTCGTTTAATCTCAAGTCTTTCATAATTCTAGTAGTTTATCGAAAAATATGTGCCCTGGAATCAGACGATTGTCGTACTTCGGCAGTATTCTGACAAAAAGTGATGCCTCTAACTGATAAAGATATAGTATATAAAATTTGGGTAACCTTTGACTTGTCTGTCGGCATCTTTATGCGTGGATTAGTTATGTGTTGATTTGTCTCTTCATGGTCAGGGATATTTTCCACCGACCAATATTGCCCCTCCACAATTATAGCGTTTTCTTGAATGTACGCGTCTATCTCTTTGCAAACTTTATCTTTTATTCGTTTAGTCACATTGCTTATTTCTTCAGCATGCTTCGTCTCGATGTCTTCTAGCTTTTGATTAATTTTTTCTAATAATTTTTGAAGAAGATTTTCTTTGTTTTGTTCAAATTCTAAGTATGCACGTTCGCTTCTTTCTTTCATTTCTTCAAGTTTGCTATATCTGTACTTTTCATAATCCTGCAAGACAGCATCTGTCAAACCTTTAAGGTAATGACGTATGTCAAGCATAAGCTGTCCTTTCATTTCTTCGCCACGATTACTTATTTTCCTCGTAAACTCGCGAACACTGTTCTCAGTCATATATTGTATATTACTTTTCTTGTCATTTAAAACTGCTATGCTATCACTTTTATGTTCATCGATATGAGCTACAGCCCGAACTTTTTCTGCCTCAATCTTTTCTTCAACATCATGTAAAATTTGATCTTTCTCAAGTGATAGTGCTTGACGAAGGTCTTCCGCTTTCTTGTTCATTTCATCAAGTTTATGCTCTACTTCATCAGTTAAACTTTGCATAGCTTCCTCCATTTTTTCTTCAATTGCGTTCAGCGCATTGGTTCGCATTTCTTCCACGTCTTCCAAACTGATGACAATGTTGTCATTCTTCACCTGAAATCGTACATTTAAGATTTAAACGGTACCGATCTTAGAAAAATGTGTTCGCAGTGACCTGTGGTCCGGTTCTTAAACTGAGCTGCACATAATCTTGTTTCAGGAAAAAATGTAATTACGTAACTTATAAATACAAATATATACATTGTGTACAGATTTACAACCTCTTTTTAAACAGACGATTATATTATTTACTTCCAAATACTACTCTGTTCAAACAATTTTATGAACAGATTCGCTGATTGTATCGTCTAATTACTATTATTTTGTCCAAATGATTATGAATACATGATCAATGTTTTACACTCATTTTGTGTTTGGTGATCAAGTGTAAATGTTTTACACTCATTTTATATTTGGTGGTCGACACTATTTACAGCAACTTTTGAAGAGTACGCCTCTCATTTAATTGCACAACCACTGATATGAGATAGGACATATGATATTTCAAAAAGTATGCCTAACCCTATCGAATCAAGATACTTATGTTGCATTGAGGCTCATGTGCGTAAACGCTTTAAGCATGTTAATGTTTTATATTCGAGCCATGTTTTACATTATACTATGTGTATCTGTATCCTATCTAAATGTAGATATCTAAAAAAAGAATTGTAAAACAAAGATGACTTTTCGGGTGATTAAAATGATATGCTTTCGAAGATGATCTTAATTACTGTACTTTTCGAAGTTTCATTTGTGTTTGAACAGATATTTACCGGTATTTGTTAAAGTGTTTCATTATCTTAGTCCCTAAGAAGTTTAAGCTATCTAAAGCTGTCTGGATAACACAAAGATTGACTTTTAGACTTATATCTCCACCATTTGACTTATTTTACCTGCTTCAGATCTTTGATGGCGTTTTGGGCTGCATGCTGATGTATTATAGACGCATCAAACAATACATCTATAAATGTCTGGATATAATCGGCCAGCTCGGCGTCTTGTAACTCGAAGCTACCGGAATGAAGAATATGATTTCTATCGTGCCGTGCCTGAAATTGCAACAGTAGTAAAAAACGTTTGTTTCTCAGCATTTGGTATTCAGGCTGTTTAGGACTTACTAGATTTACTACAAGAAATCAGTTAGTGTTTGCTTTGAGAAAGTGGAGTCTTAAAATACAATAGATTTACTTAAATGTTTATAGTAGACTATAACAAACTTGCCACACTTCCTTATTCTAGTGTTTAAAGAAAAGTTGTACCTTAATAAAGTTATCAATCGTCTGTATGTTGTATCTTATTGCGGAGTTGTTTATTGCAATGCTGAGAAGATCGGCAGCGTCAGCGTCTTTGGCTGAATGAGCATTACTTTTGCCAGGTGTACTGAGAAAACATTTAGCAAGTTCCCAGTACTGAGTTAACCATACTGTCGGGTCGCTGTTGCTCCATACTGGATCTTTTAGCCAATGTTCTTGTATCACTAGATCGGCGAATATACTGCAGTAAGACATTGGGCATTTTCTTCTTCCACTTGAATTGGAACAAAAGCATTTTGACCATAACTTTTGTATGCATCTCTTCCCAGCATGACCGGGAAGCAGATTATCTAAGGTACAAGCACCACATGATATGCCTGTTGCACTGGTATTAGTTAGGCTACCGATAAACAATGCGTGCTGTGTTTTAACGGACTGGTCAATATGGTCGACCAGCCCTCGTTTCAAATACTTAAGTGCCAAACCACCTCGCACCCAGTTTCTGAATAAAGGATTCTTAAGCTCGTCCCTGTAAGACATGTTTAAGCTTGAACTTAAAACGCTCCCGCAGCTCCTTTATTTCGTTAACTCATGTATACTTTTATGTGGCGCTTCCGGGAAGATCAAAACATCCAACGTTCAAATCACTCGTTAAAAACATTCTGAAAAAAAAATTCATAACATTATAAATTATTAACTTTGAAAAAAGTCATGAAATATGAAAATGAAAATATGCACTACTACACTTCATAATGATGCTTCAGACCTTTGTGTTCGGGAGGCATAAAAAATGGCTTTAAAATGCATATTTTACGCAAATAACGACAAAAAATGAAGTGTTATTTCAAGTTATAGATAATTATTAAGTATCATCACGCCTTGAATGCCAGGTCTTTACATCCAAGTCCAAAAACTAGAACTCGTAGTGCCAAGTATACGTATATAATCAGTTCATTTCATAATAAAGCGTTACTCCCTTTTAATACATAACATAGAAAATCTATTAAGCATCAAACTGAAATTGTAGTGTTTATGCACGTTTGAACTGTGTCAAGGTCACAGGGGCTTGAGATGGTAAAATCTTGTGGACGCTAAATCTTCAAAACCCCAAGTCAGAATTTAATGATACTTCACACAAGTGATAAGTACAATGCCTTGTTGTGCATGGTCTAGGTTTCGGGTCTCTAGGTCAAAGGTCAAGGTCACAGGGGCTCGGGATAGTAAAATCTTGTGGACGCTAAATCTCAAAAACCCCTAGTCAGAATTTGATGATAATTCACACAAGTGATAAGTACCATGTCTAGTTGTGCATGGTCTAGGTTTTTGGTCTCTAGGTCAAAGGTCAAGGTCACAGGGGCTCAAGATGGTAAACTCTTGTGGACGCTAAATCTCCAAAACCCCTGGTCAGAATTTAATTATACTTGATAGAAGTGATAAGCACCATGCCTAGTTGTGCATGGTCCGTGTTTCGGGTCACTAGATCAAAGGACACAGGGGCTTAAGATAGTAAAATCTTGTGCGCTTTTAATCTCGAAACCCGCTGGTCAAAATTCAATTATACTTCACAGTAGCCTTAAGATGTGCAGGTCAAATAATCAAAGCATCAAATATTACATGAATTTTAAATACTGTGTCAGTGGGATGTTCGGGGGGTATTCATCACCTTCAGTGATAGTTCTAGTTGGTCCTGTCAAATGTTTTGATTAATTCCTGGGCGCACATGAAAATGTGCAGATTGCTGTAAATAATGATAACACACTCTATTTAAGGACGGTGATGTAGGCGAAAGTGCGCCGTATGCAAATTTCAAAAAAATCATGCATTTTATTTCATATATATCCGAATTAATAATGATAACCACATTCGTCTTCTTGTAGCAAATGCTTTCATTTGCAAATGCATGAGATAGATTGTATCAATAAGATATCATGGCAGGCCAATTTGAATTTTATTCGTTCGAATAATTTTTTTTACCAACTATGAATATGTGAGAAAATTGGCAGGTAAGAAAAAAAAAATTCTGCATGTCATTGACAACATCGTTTTGTAAATTTATAGTCTGCACTTCTTTTGATCATTTAAGTGTTTTGATTCATGGCAAACACGGTGAAATGATAAGCGAAACAAGTGTGAAATACACATAGAACATCATACTTGCATGATTCACTGAGGTTCTTTGTCAAATGAATAACTTGCCAAACATTTTGATTAGGTTGAATCGCGACTCCTCATGTATGGTTTTTGGTGAATTTTATAAAAATTGTTTTAGTTTGATTACAAAGATATCATCCGTAGCTTAATGGGTAGTGTTTGAACAGCCAGTCAAGATTTATTCAAGGCAAACATTCAATTCAATTCATTTTTTTAAAGTCGACTCAAAGTTGGCTGACTTTGAAATTCATTGATGCACGAATACAGAAGTGTATGGTTCCATCCGACTTTGTGAGAATGTTGTTGTTGTTGACTTAGCCCCCAGCCCCCCACCCCTCCCCCGAGTATACATCAATGGAAAACAACCCTCAGGCACTAGAATCATCATTGTTACTCTTTTCACGTTTATAAAAAATAGCATTTAGTATCCGATGATTTTTATGTTTCTGAACACAATTCAGTTCACCAATAATTTAATTCTATTGTCGATTTTTATTCATTTCCAAATACATTTTGTTAACTATTCATTTTTCACTTACATGTAAAAAAAATCAAAAGCATTCCTACTAGACGTAGACGTTTCCTAATTGCAAGACATTTTATTCCGGAAAGAGATATGTCTCTAATTTCAAAAAGATAGCTTTCGTTTTAATACCGATATCTATTTCACGTTGAGAGATATCTTTGTATCACAGACAGATATCTCCTGGACAGAGACAGAGATATCTATGTAAGTGGAGGAAATATCACTTCTTGAAAGATATCTTGCTACACAATAGAGATATCTCTTGAATTAAAGAGAAATCTCTTAAAACACAAGAAATATATTTCAAAAATTAGTTTTAAATTAATTTGTGAGAAATATCTTTCAGAGCAACAAAAACATAATAACTGATCCCTGTACTTTATTTCGTACTTGAAATTGTTCGTCTAGGGTCAGTGCATAACCAGGCTGTTAACATGCTCAATCGGGCTTCTCAAAGTCGTCTTCTTAAAAACCGAAAGCATGATTTGCATTATATGACATAGACAAACATATCACATACTATTGTTAAGTGACGAGAAGTCAAAATTACGATAAATCGCGAATATGAATGACTTGGTATTTTCACAGAAAGTTATGAAAGGTGTTAGAGATATAAATAATGACAATATAACTTGTGAATAAACTTATTTCACCAGAAAATGCATAGTCACAGTCACCTGAATTATTGATCCCCACCCCCATGATACAATCCAGTAAATACAAGCAGTGAATGTAGACAAATAAAAGAAACTACCATGGGTATCTGAAGATGTCAAAGAGGCTAAAACATAACTAAATAGTACAAAACAGCATTTTAAATGAAGGATAACCAACCACAGACTTGCTTCAGAAATTAAATGAAAAAGAAAAAACGTAATGAGAAAGTTTTTGAAATAGCTAAATTTGTGTTTGTTGTTATATCGTGTGACCCTATAGATGGGTGCAAAGTGGTTAGCACTTCACAGGCTTACATCATGTAGACAGTCAAATGGAAGAAATGTATTACCATTACTTGGCAATCCAGTTTTGATGGACAAAGAAAATGTGAAATACTTAAAGACACATTCTTTGGAGGAGCGCACATAGCAAATGAAAAATGATGCATTTATGGTAGAAATGTTCTCGTTTTTGGCGTTTGACCTCTTCATTTGACATTGACCTTAGATTTAAAGACCAGGCTCCTGTGCGAATGGGTTCATCAAACGGTGACGGACGTACTTGTAAAACAATTTGAAAATCGATTGAATGGTTAAAGAGTTATGTGAGTATTCCAGAAATTCTCAATGAAATTATCGAAAAATGCAGAAAATGCCCCAAAAATCATTTTCCCAACCTGAAATCTTCGGGAACTTTATGATTCGTGCCAAAGCAAGCTATTTCAAGCCAGCATGCTAAAAAAATATTTCTGTATGAATTTTGTCCGGGTAAAAATCTCAACAGCCTGGTCTAGTGCTAAAGCATTTTAAAATCCTTCAATGCATGTGGAAATTACAGTACGTATGCACGCACATACACCACTGTGGCAATTAGGTAATGCATATCTTCCTAAACAATATCATTATATCAATCATTTAATTGTTGCAATTTCATGAAAGTTGCGCTGGTTTGCCATTTAGGCGTTAAATCATAGAAACACAGTCATATGAATTTGAAGAAAACTCTTAACAGGTATGGAACGCATAATCTGTCTTTTGATTACGTAATTTTTCATCATGCTGTGAATTTCAAAATTGCTTAGCAGTATCAATTCTCACCATATCAATCTATCTCTCTATCTTCACAGTTGGTTCCAAACCTGTATCGCAGTCATGAATAAATATATAAGAACGAAACTAGGAAAAACCCAGATTATTTCATACCTTGTTTTGCTTATCTAATATCATAGGTACATTGTTCACAAATACATTATTAGATATACAAACTTCTAAATGTATTTATGGAAGGTCATGAAATAGTACGTAAATTCATGCTCTAGTATTTATAACATAAAAAACAACCTAAATCTTGCGTTATCGTGGTTAACCACTTTAAAGGAGATATCAAGTCGCAATATATTTCGGTATACATTTACATTTAGTTTGATTTTTTGAATCCTCGGATAAAAGTCCGGGGTCCGTTAGCTCTATTTTACATTACAAAGTCCGCGGTCCGTTAGCTCTATTTTACATTACAAAGTCCGGGGTCCGTTAGCTCTATTTTACATTACAAAGTCCGGGGTCCGTTAGCTCAATTTACATTACAAAGTCCGCGGTCCGTTAGCTCTATTTTACATTACAAAGTTCGGGGTCCGTTAGCTCTATTTTACATTACAAAGTCCGCGGTCCGTTAGCTCTATTTTACATTACAAAGTCCGGGGTCCGTTAGCTCTATTTTACATTACAAAGACCATACTTCCTTCTTCCGTGCCGTGTACCCCTTAACCAAAATTGTCCGGAGTAAGGCTCAACCCGATCCCGGCTCTATAACCTAACATGCCTCTCCGACAATAAAGGTGTTGGCATCAATTCCTTCTCGACGAGTTTAAGATATATATTTCCAGTTCAAAAGTTTGAGTCAGTGTTAATGTTAAATTACATGACTATTCTTCAAACATCTTTAATACCATAAGTCTCAAACATTTTGAACTGGAAATGATAAATCAGTCGGAGTTTCTTATCTTATTCACATTAATGACAGGTAACAATCTGTAATTCCACTGATATTCCAAAACTAGACTCTATTGTGGTGTACTACGATGAAAACCCATGCAAATAGCCTCCTCCCCCACCCCCTCCTCCTCCCCGAGCATCAAGATACATAAGCTTATACATTGTAATACAAGTATATCAATCGACAGGAACTAATTAATTTGTAAATATATTCCATTCTGTTATGATGCTATTTTTCTGAGTGTCTGTCAATTATAAGTGATAGGCATACATGAAACCCTCATTCATAACGAATACACTTTATAATTTGTATGGGTTTTGTATAAAACCAAGTGTAGTGTGTGCCTGTGAGAAAGTGTTTGTATCTGCATGTGTGCATTTTTTGAACGCATGTATTTTCATGAGCGTTTGTCTGTAATCTATGGAAGGTCACAATGAGATTGTGATGTAAATACAAATTTGTATAAATGTCTATTTGTGCTATGTTCTGAAATAAAAAAAGTTTATTATTACTATTATTATTAACTTGAAAATTTCCCACAATATTGCTTTAACCTGGCAGTGTACAATCCTTTTAGGATTTTCATGTAACCCTTGGGTCTTAAGCTGAGTGGGAAGGGGCAGGGCGGGGTCACTAAACAATAATAATATACAGTACTGCCAATAAAAATAGATCACTTGAGCATATATCACGCACACGTGGTATGCAGGTTGGTCATGACAAGTAGAACACCCCTACCTATATTAATTACATCTGTAGTTCACATGTATGACATACATTGAGGAAAATGATTTTATGAAATAAATTCCAGTACTTAGTCATATCAGTAAATTCAAGATCCTAATAGAACATCAGTTGATAACCTGTTATTTAGATGATATAACTTATTTAGAGTGATAAATATAACCTGTTACTAAGAGTTATAACCGTTTTTTTCGAGTCTCATAATCCAGATCTGCATCTTTTATGTTTGATTGTGTTTAGGGATAGAGTGGGTGGAGAGTGAAATGTTTGATTGTATGTAGCAAATTTTGGCTGTGTGACCTTGAAACAGATGTAATCACAAGTTAATAAACTTCTGTCAACCCTGAACTTACTATTAATTCCTGCAAATTATGAACAAATATAAATGTTATTTTAGTATGTGAGTATTAAGAATTAATGAAGGTAACATACCTGAGAACGAGTAGGTTATTCTTCACCGTCACATAATTGCATTTTGGTTTTCCAAAATTCGTTATTGGTATTCTTAATTTAAACATGAGATAACTTCCGATTCGTTTTACGATCACAGGGGATACGGAATTTTTTGTTGTAGAGGCTAAAATACACCAATATTGTTATGGGCCGATCCCCTGTGTTTACGATTACAGGTATTGGACCATTTTAGAATTGTAAAATATATGTATTTTCTTACAAGAATAATGAAATCGAGCTAGAGTGAGTTTAGTCCTTCGGGTAATAGAGAGGCTTAGCATGGTGGGTGAGATGGCATATATTGTAGGGTTGGCATGATATTAGATAGGTGATTTGAAGGTAGAATAGAATTGTGGGTGGAAATACAAATACTATTAGCGCGAATTTGTCAGATTTCTGACTATTCGCGAGATTTTGTTGTACTATCCTAGCATTGACCAATTTCATTCGGAAACAAAAGTGCCTCGAATCAGAAATCCGAATCAAATTTGCCCGAACTAAGGAATGATCGACCTCATGGTAGGGATGTTTAGTTGAATGGAAACAGTTTGAGCGATTTCAGCAGAATATTTCGCGCTCCATTTATGTCCCTGTGTGTTTGATAATGACACGAGTCGCAGACAAACACCTCATTCGCACCCAAGTTTTTCTCGATGGACGTTTAAAATCACGAAAATCGAGCATGACAAGTAACATCGCCTTGCCGCTATTGTACTCTGTACAATACAGGAGAAAGTTTTCCTTCTTATGGATTTGTCATGTCATAATGACAATTTATCAACGAACTACTTCTCCTTCGGGTCATGTAAAACTTGGAAATTTTCTCTCAACTCGAATTGTGAGAAAATATACCTTATCGGCACTATTCTAGACAAATGCCAACTAGGGATCATAGAATGATATTAGAGAGGCTTCAGAATGCCCGAACAGGGTATTTCTCGGTAAATAATTTCTACAAGTGTATGTCGAAATACAAAAACAATTAATTGATCAACGTTGCACAGTTGAATTTTGTTGGTACAGAGATAGTTTCGAAAGGGTTTGATAAAGAAAACATATTCGATTGTCAGTTACAAGATTTTATGTCAAAATACAATAGAAAATACAATAGATGATCATTCGAGCATTTTCTTTCAATTGGTTTCTAATGGTTGTTGCGCTCTGAGAAAAGTATTCATCTGGCGAGTGACAAAATGTTTCGCTTGTTGTTTGTCAGCGCAAACACTAGCATGGGCTCGATCGTCAAAACGCCCGGTGTAGAGTATCGAATGGAATATGTCATTGTTGTACGTTTTCGTTTTCATTTGAGCCATTAGCGTATCCTAGCTTCTGGAACCAGTAATTCCAGTTACGTTTGGCTGTGTCACTTCGTTTTTTCTCAGTTGAGTACCTCCAATAGCATATTTTCATCATCGGCGATTCAGCCCTGCAAAACGGACATTTGGTCAATTGTTTTTGGTTGAATTTGTCTCAAACTGTACATTGACAAATACAGTCCTCGCACACCAGACTTGTACATGCACACTTGTTTTTGTAAAATACATCCTTCGAATCTTAACATACCCCGCACTCTTCCTGCCATAACTCGAAGTAGTAACTTTGACTTGTAGATTTATCCATGATGATGTTGTGTGTTCGGAAGTGAAACTTTGAGTATCTGAATGGCGTGGTTGTGTTTTTTTGATTGCTCAGTAGGTGTCGGTAGGTGTCAGTTGACTGCGCGCGGTTGTGTTTTTTGATTGCTCGGTAGGTGTCGGCGTCAGTGGGTGTGTTTCCATGACGACCCTGGTTATAAAAAATATTTATTTGTTAAGGGTGAAATGATTCAGTCCTACTTTGACATTTGAAGTAAGCGGTCGTATTTTATAGCACTGAGTCAAGATGTTAACTTATAGGCAGGCGATAGAAAAGTTCAAGACGTATAAGAAAAAAGGACTTGTCAGTAAGGCTCGGCATTTGTTAGAGAACTTAGATAACGTTCTACTATGCTTAGACTACGACGTATCAATAAGATTTGAGAACATTTCGTATTTGTTGAAACTAAATTTGTATCAGGATGAAATTAAAGAGGCCTCGGCTGACATGGAGATATCGGATGTTATTTCAGTGGCGAGATTCCTGTTGGAAAATGAGAAATACCTGGGAGACAAAGGTGAGTTTTTTTCACAAACTTGAGCATTTTAGCAATTTAGCATTTGAGCCGAGTGTTTTTTTCTCTCTGTACTCGTAACGTAAAAACTTCTCATACGATACAGATACAATATTCACTCATGTTAATTTCTCTTTCAGCGCACAGTAAACAGGAAGAGATTATCATAGTGTCTAGCGATAGCGAAGATGAATTGCCGGACATCTATCCTACCAAGAAACGAGTGAAAGGAATTCGATGCTTTCAGAGATTTCGTCCCTATAGAAAAAAACAACTGCTACGGTTACGTCGGGGCAGTTGAACCTTGACGAGCACTCATCTTCGGTAGAGACTCCGGTGATTCAGAATCAGAATATCACTGAAATTGAATGGCGAAAAAGACAGCAGGAACTTTTAGAAAGCAATGCGAGTGAATTGCAACGTGTGAAATTAAAACTGATTTGCTGCGTTGCATGATTTGTTTGAGCGAGGAGAAGGAAAGTACATTTGTGCCTTGCGGACACACTGTGTGTCAACACTGTGCTGTGAAAATTAAGGCAACGAAACATTGTTGCTTCTGTCGCTGCAAAATAAAGGGAGTCATGAAGGTGCGACTTACTGATTGACTCATTTCATAACATGTAACATGGTATCAAAATAAATTTCATTGAATGTACAACTTGGGTTTTGTCATTTTTGTCTCGGCGACTTTAGGAGCCGCGTAAGGTGTTAATTGACAGAGGAGACCTGGTGGGTGATTCAATCTTTAGCTATCTCCGTTACTATCAAAGGATAAAACATATAAACAGTATTTTAATTTATTGAACATACCATAATGTGCGACATACATGGACATGCATGGCGCTTTATTCTTTGTACTAGTTCCTGAATGTGACAAAGAATGTCCAATAGCCACGAATCTGTATAACGTCTACTCCTGGAATGTACATGCAGAACTTCCACCCAGTTATGACTTTCTGGAAAGTTGTTAACCTCTGCATCGCTGTTTATATCTGCTCCATCCCACCAAATGTGTATAACTGTCTTGTAACGAAATCATATGCCTCCCTTCTATCAATACATCTTCCTGCCTGGCTGGGATCGTTGAATCTACCAGTATGTAAGAGTAAGTGGATATGGTCATAGTTGTACAGTTGAGTCACGTGTGGCATCATAATACTCAGTCCATTTAATCGATGAAACCAATAATTCCAGTTTTTTTAGCTTTCCTGGTTTCTCGCTGACTTAATGACGAGGAAGGAAATACTCCAGGTAGTGCTATTATATCGTTTATATTCGGTTCTATGAAAAAATCGAGTGATTGAACTTGTTTTGTTTCCTTTATGATTGATTTTCTACATAACGGACATTTATCAATATGTTGAAAGCAGTCTTTACATAGCACATTTTTGCAATCACAATTATTAATAAAATAAAACTGTTTATCCTCCAAACATACACCACATTCTTCAAGCCACATTTCTTGAAACATTATATGATTTAAGTAAGTGTAATAAATATAAGCACATTTAATGTAAACCACAAGTTACTATGATCTATTGCTCAATGTGTAGCGCAATGCCCGAACAGTTGTCTGCGCGAGGTTGTGTTTTTTGATTGCTCAATAGGTGCTATTTATAGATTTATTTAACGCATATACGCAAACATGTGTATGTAGGTCCGTGGTCTAGGCTAAGTTCATTGGCAATACATTATGTTACTTGTGAAAAAAGTGTAGTTGTATTAACCACACCGAAATACATCAAAAAGGTCTCTGAACATATTATCCATTAGAATATTACAAATATAACTAAACATAGTTTTTCCTTGATGGAATATAAACTTTAATCATTGTTTACAAGTGGGTCCTAATATAACGTAACAAGGAAAATTATAATAACTGGTGTATTTAAACGCCACATTATTGCAATTATCTACACTGTATATATAAAACTTAACGCCCCCCTGTTCAATAGTTCAATATTAAATATTTTTTGTTTTATCCTTTGTATATCAACAAAAGTTTCAACAGATGCTATTGAAGTAATGGCAAATAATGTGATGTTATAATTTCGCCCATTTTAAACTCTGTTCCCCGACTATCCAGTTGGGTGAACAGTATGCCCTAGGTTGCACGTGCTGCACGTGTTCAACTCAAAACAACATAGTAATCTGTAATTAGACGACCAGTCAACATATTTAATTGAAAAACATAAAATGGTTTTCTTTTAAACCAGTTTTATGAAAATGTTGCACTGATGCAACAATTCCGCAAAAGCCCAACGTTTCATCAGTGCAACAACAACAAAAATATTTGTCTACAGTTGGAAAAAAAACAAATTTCTTCCAGTATCGAGTATGTCTAACAAGTGCCTCCTCATAAACAAATAATCAGATTTTCTTTGAATGTTAACAGGGTTGGGCTCTAGAGGGTTAAGCATCTGTGAAAAAGTAAATGTCAGCATGTAGATTTTCATCTGTTGTAAAGACATTTGCGCCTCAAAAGAGTATTTGTTGCGGTCATTAACTTGTAAATTCAATTTGGCTTAATTTACATAAGGTAAATTGTCGACAATAACTATTGCTTTTAAGGAGCTACATTTATGTTGTATTTTTAACTCTGTAGACATATTATTAGCTACCCTATGCATGTACAAGCTTTAACAAAGTTTCCTTTGTGCAGAAGTCGAGTTGAAGGATACATCAAAGGAAATCGTTGTAAGCAAACTGGATTTTAGGACATTGTTAAGATCTTAATCATATTTCAGTTACATGTAATCATGGGTCAACAAAGACAATAAAAGTAAATTTGAAAACAAAGACATGAGTTAGTTTTCACATTTATTGCAAATTGGTTCACTCGCCAACACACAATTTTCAGGGCAATTATGTTCTTGATATTCACAGTCAAGAATGGTATGACATTTATCACATTCAAAAAAAGTCCTTCTTCCACATTTGACACATGTAGCCCTTTTCCGGCCCTCAACTATCTTACATCGGACACAAAGTAAAGGTCTCTGAATGTCTTTGCTGCACTCATGCAATTGCCCACGGCAATCTAGCGCAGTAAAACAATCTTCACATGCAAAAAGCTCCTGATAACATTTTTCACAGCTGAAAGACATCTGAAAAACAAAACAAAATATTATTAAAACTCAATTATGCAATAACATATATCACAAGTACTTGTAACTGTAATAATCAACTATCATCACGAATAGCATTGCAAACAACATACCTTGAATTTTGTAATAGTTGAGCTCTTGTTTTTGATTGGTTGAAATGATGTTTTGCTTTTCGTTGTCGAATTGAGTCTGAAAAGAATTGACGCTTGTCCTCCCCGATATATCTTGTTTCACATAGTGGGCGTGGTTATGGCATATAATGATCGTTTTGATTGGTGAGGGGTTTCCTTATTCTGGATAGTAATTAACCTAAGTTTTAATAGTGGAAACGTAATAGAATCTTCAATATCTGGTCAAACAACAAATAATGTGAGAAAACATGAATTAATCAATTGAACACGTATTATTTTACTATACAGTATGCACGCTTGCTTAGTATGTAAGTGTGACACGTGTCTAAGTTTCGGACGAATATGCCCAAGCAAACAGCCGTTATAAAGTAAAGCCCGCCTCCGTAGTTGTGTGGTTAGACTTGCTGACTTGAAATTACTGTAATCTGTTATAGATTGAGGGCCATAGGTTCGAACACCTCTACCGGCCATGTCTCTTTAAGTGAAAAGAATTGGCAGTTTCTTTCTAATACTGTTTCTCCACAGAAACGATGGTTAGGTAAACTGCCTGTCTGTTTATAATCAACCGAAATACGGTTGAAACGGACGTTCAATGCATACAACAACATTTCAAAGTAACTTAGTCATATAAAACTGTAATTGCTTGAGACCATATGACAGAATAATTAGCATGTATCAGACTACTGCATGTACGAAACAGTCTTTCATGCTACGTCAAATTGACGTCATGAATCTTATATAGTAAGTGGGTTAGCCAAAAGATGAACTTAATCGGACTAATAATAAGCATTTTAGAGGCCCTCGTCGTTTTTCGACGACGACGAATGACAGGTCCTTAAGTAATACTACATGACAATTATTCAATAACAATAATCACAGCTCTACAAATACTTCGAGTTTCTGGGAAGGGCCGGTTGTAAAAATATGAATGAATATCAAACACAGATTCAAATAGATGTTTTATTGCAAAGAAACGTAGCAAATTTAGCATTTTCAAGTTCATTGAGAAACCTCTTTTCAGAGTCATTCGCGCAAGAACAAAACTCATTGTATAGATGTATAGAGTCATTGACGTTCCCTGCAAAATAGGATAGTAAGTTCTTCTCCAAAATATCACACATGTAAACGTCAACAGCCTTTGCTAGAAAGTCGATATCATAATCATGCACAAAATGTTCAGCAGTTTTGCCGCAATCACTCAAATCTCTGATGAAACATTTATGTAGCGAAAAGCTGTACTTTTTATCTGACCGATCGCTTGGGAAGAAAACCAGCTCGGGGTCAACAATCTTAACCACTTTGCTATTCTCAAAATACAAGTGGTTCCCATCTTCTGACGGTATGAGATAAATGTCGAAATAAAACGACTGTCGCCGTAGTTCCTCAAAATCATGCACTTTAATGATAGTGTAGTTCTTTGTCTCTTCTCCGAGATGAGAATGGTCTGCGGCTAAACCTTTGGTGTCAACCTGTACCTTCGACATACCAAACAAACGGCCAAGCAGTAACTGGTGTTGCTTTCTGTGATTTTATGTGTTTGCTCGCAGTTGCACTTCAAACAAAACAGCCTTCTTTGCACAGTCGGTTCAGGCATCTGACTCGTAACTTGAAGTGTTACATTACATATATAGCGGTATGCTTAGCTTAACTCTGTTCTACAATATTATTTTCTTGACCGTCTCTATCCACCAACCATGTCTTGGTTACTATAGCAACTAACTGAAATTACTTTGACTAACCCATCCTTGGCTTTTTTAATATCCACATCCTATCACATGAAACGCACGTGCGTAGGTAGTAATCGTTCCCATTAATGAACTTTTCGTAGAAAACTACTTTGTGAGTCTCAGTACTTTGACAGTGTTTGCACCATACTTCCTTGTATTCAGTTTCCGGATACTTGTTTACTATTCTATCAGACATAATGAAGTGAGTTCAAGCTGATGTGAGAATTCTAACGTCAACTTACAAAATAAATTATTCCTATCATATCCTATCCTACCTCGGTTACCATAGCAACCTTCACCCCCCACCAACCTCACCTACCAAAATACACCCCGGATATTAGGGGGGTGGGGGGGTTCCACACACATAGCCCCCCCTTTTTTTTCTCCAGCCATTTTCACCTTCCAACTCCCCACCCATCCCTCACACCCATCACAAAAAAACAACACAAAATTAATTCAACGTTTTGGTAATAATATCTTTATTACCTCCACAAGTGGGAGAGCAGAATGACAAACAAATAAAGAACAATATATACATACACAAACAAACAAACAAACAAAATCTACATGAACATGACAAATATTAGACACCTATACTATACAATATACACATATATACAGATACTAGAAGTCCACACACAGTCAATTTTGTGAGTGTTTTTTTATATATATATTTATAAGTGAGATACCATATAGTGCTCCTTACCGAAACGAAATGCAAGGAAAAATAAGTAGGGATCAACACTCGGGAATAACAGGTGGCTAAGAGTCTTCCCCCTTTCCCTTGAAAGGGAACACAAACCGTGTATATAATGTATCCAATAAAGTTTTATGGTTAAAAAAATAAGGGAGGATAACCTTAATTATAAGCTTACAGTTCCAACTATATCAACTATAATAATTACGTCACAACACAATATATATAATACGGTGCATATGATATTTTACAGTCATATATTCATAGTTAACCCCTGCACTTTGCAATGCAGATGCTATAAAAACATTTTATAGAATGTCTTAATACACAATAATATGATAGGATCTTTCACAGCTTCTGACGTATTGTATTGCTCAAAGTCCGAAAGCATGTCAAAAATTTGCATAAACGGTTGTTGAGCAATAAACTTAGAGAAAATTCTAATACCGGCAAGGGAGCTCATTGCCTGCCAAAGGCTGACTCTTAGCATCTCACTGTGTGTACAAAACATGATTTTGTGAGTCACAATATTTTCAGACATGGTATTGCACTTATTGCATATCTTAGACTAAGAGAAAGACAACATATAACAAAGTATATACACGACCTTGAAGCAGCACGTTTTACAGTTAGGGGACTTCCGACTGAGCTGCCATAGTACACATGGCTGTTCCTTTCTAAAGATGTAATTACTTACACCAGTGGGTAACGTAAGATTAACCGCATTTTTCTGCGTCAGCTGAGTATACATGACGCTTTAATATTAATTTCCAAGCGTATTTGGAAGGAAAAACTGCTGTTTCAACAAATACATTTATGTTATCACTAGGATTATAGTTCTTGATAATCTTTATGATGTCTGGGATGAAACCAAGGCTTTGTCTCTCCAGTAGATGTATATATCGTAGCAGCCTATATACAAATAAACGCTTTGCTAAATAATGGCAGGGCAAGCGACAGAGTTGACCGAGAAATTGCAGTTTCCTGTAACTAATTTCTGTTTCAATAGGACAAACACCTAAACAAACCAATGACGCTATGTTATTAGTTTGAATAGGAACTTTCTGCATATATTTTATACAGAAACGATGAGCGCGTTCCAGCTTAAGAATATTGGCGGGAGTGAGATAATTCCATAGTTCACAACCGTACAGAGAGCTGGGTAAAACTATAGATTTGTATAACTTTAAAAGACTGCATGGGTTCAAGGTTTCGTAGCTTATTCCGCTATTGGCTATATTGAGAGTAGAGCCACGGAGTCTTATGCTTGCAGTTTGAATATTGTCATTCAACGAAAACTCTTTGTTGCATTTAACACCTAAATGAGTATAGGTTGTATCTTCAGAAATCACCTGTTCACCTAGACTCCAGGACCTGTTTGAGTTTTAATACTCTGATTTTGATTCGTTATACACAACAACAGAACACTTGTTAGAATTGTATTCAAATCTCCATTTACGGGAGTATGCACAACATATTTGTAGCATTTTGTCAAGTCCTGTTTTAGATAAAGAGAAAAGGACCATATCATCCGCGACTGTTGGACTGCACATGTTCATATTGTAAATGCATATGCCTAAACCAGAGCATTGTAACTATTTGATATAGACCATTAATAAATAGGAGATAGAGGACCGGGGAACTTTTCCCACCTTGTCTCATGCCCTGCTTAACAGGGAACCAGTCTGATAGGTATGACTGGTTCCGTACACAACTTGACATATTCCTGTACAAACTAACAAACGCTTTAAAAGTATACGAGTCAAGACCACATTCGCTTAATTTGAAAATTAAACCATTGTGCCATACACGGTCAAACGCCCGACGACAGTCTAGATAACAGATATATGATTTACTGTGGTGTTCTTTAGCAAACAAGATAGATTCCTTTACGGAGAATGAGGTCATAAGACAACCTAACTGTTTTTGGAAGCCGCCTTGCTAGGGACTTAGGTCTTCTGTCAAATTCTCGCCTGCGCGTACCAATAAAAACACTCGTACAGTTTGAGAATTGTCGATGTTAAGGTAATAGCACGATAGTTCCGCGGCTCATGCTTGCTTTTCTTACCGCCTTTGTGTAGGGTCAAAATGACACCTCTATTCATACAAGGAGGTATATAACTAAATTTAAGCATAGCCGAATAGAGGCGCGTTAATACAAATATTAGAGTTTTGCCGCCAAACAAAATGTGTTCATAGAATACGTTATCAAAACCGCACATTTTACCATGTTTACATTTACTCAGCAACTCAATCAAAAGATCCTGAGTAACTGTAGTTTCATGCAGAGCGCTGTTATTTAGTGTTTTGTGTATATTATGAACCGTTTGATCAACTACCTCTTTCCATGCTGAATGGTAGTTTTCGTTATGTACGGGCGTATACAGTTCAGCAAAGTAAGCTTTCCATTGTTCTGTTATTGAGAACGCGTCACGCTAGACAGTGTCACCTTACCTATTTTCATTCCCTACTCCATTTGCATTATGTTTGCGTTTTCTATTAACTGCACATCAAAATTTTGCTTCATCCAAATCTGCAAAATTGTCTAGCTCATCGTCTTGCTTACGCATATATGAACTGACGCTTTTTCTGTGTGCGCTCCTGAACTCACGTTTTGCGTTTTTGTAATTGATGTACGATTGTGTACCACAGCGCTGGCGACCCCCAAATAACCACAACTGGCGTAATCTTCCAAGTATTTTACGAATAGTTGTAAGAGTTTGGTTCCAGTATGGTTTTTAGAAAAACTTAAAAGTTCGTCTACGTATTGAAAGTGAAGGCGCTTCCGATATAGCTCTTATAACATAGTCATATAACAGATCAATGTCATCCGTGGAGCGAACAGGAAGAACTCTAGCACGTAGGAGATACTCCGACTGACTTAAAGCGTTTTCGTAGCATCTTTTTTCCGATTTGGTTACCCTATTCCAATTTATATATGACATGTCCGGTTTAACATCGACATTGATTTGAGTCGGAAAGGACATACGGCACAATAAGGGTCTATGATTCGAAACGTTTAAGCAATGATCGTCAATAATCTAGCAGTGTTTAATACAGTCTGACTTTTCGACTGGAATACAAAAACCGTCGTAGGAGACAAATGTTGACCTGACCCCTTTAAATAAGGGAACGTATCAGCGATAACATAATTATTGTCAAGTACAAATTGAGAAAAATATGCATCTCTACTCGACATTGTAACATTTGCGACATTTTTTTAGTTGAAATCACCTAAAAATAACTGTACCTTGTTCATAATACATATAAAACAGATTGTACAACATATCTATGTACTCTCTAAATACAAAAATTGAGTGATTACTACATGGTAGATATACCTGAAAAACATACAGTAGGTTACCAGGTGATATCTGTAATTGTATGCCTATAATGCGGTCATCGTCCACAGGCAAAGCTGTAATGCATGCATCAATTTTCACGTGCCACAGAAGGGCAACACCACCCTTACCAAGTTTTCTTGTAGTATTCAACAAACAATCGCTTTCATAAGATGCAACATATTTGTAATTACTATCTAAAGAACCAATAAAGTTCAAGTTTTTCTCTAGTAACCAATGTTCCGAGATGCCATATATATCAACATTTTTGTTACGCAATGTTTCACATAGATAGGAACTATTAGACATAAGACCAGTGGCATTCCATGTAAGAAAGCTGAAGTTAGTCACTGTGAATGATTGAAGGTCTTAAACCGGAACTTAATCATTGTCCGGTACATAACCGGTGTCAGACACCAGTTCTGAGAATCTGTTATAGTCTAAAAAAGAATCCCAGCGCGAACGTTGCACATTAAAGTCGGCCTGCCATTTACCCTTCGTTTGGCAGATGTCGTTGTTGTTGTGTTGCAGACTGTCGGTCGATCTTTCACGTGCACGTGATAACTCATTACACGTAAGCCATGGTTTAAACGTAACATCTGGCGGCCAAAAAACCCCTTTCTTTCAAGAAAGGCGGAGTTGTCGTTGTTCCTAACGTTCAAACGAATAACAAGTTTTCCTGTATTTCTACAAGATTGAAATATACGAACCATTGCCACTTTTGGTCCTCTACGGTTGACATAACTTATTATTTTTGATTCGGTCATATCAGGGGTTAAACCGCCAACGTAGTAACTCTTAGTCCGTTTTACTACATATTTAGCGAAGTCTTCGTAATCTGTGTAGTCCTCTCGTTGAGTTATTCTCACAGGAATACCATTACAGCGGGGTTCGGACGGTGTGCCAATAGACTCAATAATATCCGCAAATGTCACCGACTTTTTAACAGGTTAGGTTTTGTTGCGTTTCGATGACGTTTTGCTTGGCGCTTTGTTGTCAAGATGAAGGCCTGTATTTGATTTTTCAAGGTACATTGGACATTTTTGTCAACTGTTTCAATAGCGGCTGTTTGTGTAGCACTGTCACACAATCGTACGTTATCCAAGGGAAACATTGCTTCAAGTTCATTGTCATTGCACCACATGCCCTATTCACAAGAAACACTGAAAATAGGATCAAATTCCGATATGTCGGGAATGGAAGTATCTGTAAATACAGATCCGTCCTGTATTTATGTTACAGGTGTGTTAGCTTTTGCTATAGAAACAACTCTATTTGTATCTAGGAATGCTTCAAGAGAGGTCAATCGTTCGTTCAATTTGCTTACATCACGTGACATAGACTCCATGTGCGAACCAACACTAGTTGGTTACAAAGTTTTGACGTTGCAGCTTATTTCGGTAATGTCCCCACGAATAAGGGATATGTGGCGAGACATTTCTTCCTTTATTGAGGAAAGGGAGTCACTAACAGCTTTGTATTCCACTGAACGAAGTTTTTGCACAACGGCCTGTGACTGTTTAAGTAATAGCAAGTCCCCCTGTAGGTTGACCATATTGTCCTTAAGTTGAGCAATTTCATGGGAACATGAACACGAGTGTGCCGAAGACGCCATGACTCCATGTGAGCAGATGTGTCAACTTTGAAGGAAACTGAAGATTTTCTTCTGGAACTACTTATCATGTCTTTTTAACTAGAATATTCATCACCTTCTATAACTGCCATTAAGGCATGAATGTCATACGCTAGCTTTACATAGACAGGGTCACCTTTCCTGGTAAAGACCCTTCTTTTCAGATCGTTATCTAGAGCGAACGGAAAGTCCTCATTCGACTTCAAAGACTCAACGGGAGTTCTCGAAAGAGATCAATGAGTCTGTTATATTCGAGCAATTCTTTATTATTGTTTCCTTCGATGATATCAGCCAACGACCTATCAGCAGGTTGTGAGATTTCACCGCGTTCGCAGAGAGACTGGCAACTAGGGTTGTCAGAAATACCAGGATTATTACCAACTAAAGCCGGTAACTTAACCTCCGTATTGTCACTAAGCGTCGCCGGTTCAAGTTCGATGCAATTCATACTATCCCGCGCCATCTTGTTAAGAAATCAAATGTACTGTGTTACACAAATCAGACATTAAGATAAAACCATTAGATTCATGTAGCACCTTAGTCCGGGTGCCAGTTGACGCACTGGATAACCGTGAGCGAAAATCACATCCTTTGTGCGAATGTTTCTATTGTATGCTATTGTTTCCAATATAGTCGTTATTTTACCTCTGATTACTCATTATATCCCCACATTTTCGTTGTATCGTCAATTGGAGCCTGATTCGTTGTATTTTTGAATGGGTAAGTTTTGCCTATAAAAATAGCAGATCGGTAAATTGTTGGTATATGCTTAAAACATTTGACCTTAAGTAACATGCCAATGCATATCTTTTATGCTAAACACCTTTACTTCGTTAATTATGAGCAAAATCCATGCATTTTGGGTGTGTTTTGCACTTTTTACCGTTGAATCCTCTGCATTCAACTTGCATTACTTTCACACGCATCGATATTTGAAACAGCCGACTAGCTTCGGTCATGCAGGAAAGAAGTGATCATTCTGTAAGAGTATTCATTTCTTCAGAAGTTGCGATTTACCACGTAAAATACACGAATCTGTTACACTGACTTGGGTTTTGTCTACTAAATCAGCCATTTTTTGTTGGAGCCTTGTCGTTACGTTAGTCGTAGCAGAATCGTTAAATTGGAGCCAGCTATTTTTACTGAGATATTATAGGGTTATTAGTACAGTAATGTAGGGCGAGCTATTTGTATATTTATTTAAACTGTTAAAAGACTTCCTATTTTGAATTATCATTTTTTCTGTATTATAATAATGTTATTGTAAGGATAAATTCACATTCGCTTTTTATGCAAATAAGATTTGTACACATGTTTTTATGTAGATAGTTAGTTTTAATATTAGTATTGATGTTTTATTATGTTGCTGTAATTAAATACACATGCAGAGAGTTTTATGGAACATCTAACTTTTTTGAATTCAAATGGAACATTGCGAAGAATAGAAATTCTAAACTGACGATATTATTTGTCTGAAGAAGTGATTTGGATCCTAATGTACCATAGCACAAATAGCTCGGGTCACTACATCATATTAAACAAGAAAAACAGTGATGCACAGCATCTAGTCGGCGCAGAAGATTCTGAAGACCTAAAAGTGTCCGATACATGTAATTTTCACGCATGGAGAACATTTGTATAACTGTACAAGTTAGTGCATTTAAATATACCATCTCGTTGTGCAATTCGTTCTCATAAGTAGTTTGCTAAACCAACGGTCTAACTACTGAGCCAAAGAATTGATTGCCTGGGATGTATCTTTACAAACATAGGTGTATTCAGGGATTCAATAAGTTCAATACACTACGCTGGGAACCAAACTAGGAAAGTTTACTCCGCAGGAACGCCGTTTTGTTGCAAGGTCGAACCCACTTCATGAATAAATTATGGGATTGAATTTGAAGAAAATGTTGATTATTATCAAACATGATATTTTCATTTAAATAGCGATGAAATATTTCATCATTTTTTCAGGTGAATACTTTGGTTAAGTTTCAATAATTTTTATTCAATGAAACGACATAATAATAATCAAAGCGCTGTGAGCGCTGAAGGCCTGGGGCTATAGGTTAATTCACCGAAAAACAACTTTTGACCTACGTGTTTTGCGCTGAACCTTACCTAAAGCGCGGGTCGAAATTCAATATATGACAAAGAATGAATGATTCACAAATATATGGGTGGCAGGGAAGTTTGTTTTATTATAAAACGTACGTTAAATGAAAAATAATCACATAGTCAACATTATAAATTGTTTAAGCCAATAAAAATAATTCGATCTGCGCTTTGTACAACTTCAAGCGATATGATCTGATGATGTGGATCGAAAATTATTGTGTACCAAGGACAACACCTTGAAACAGAAATAAACAAAGCAATACCAGCAATGAAATATAAATACAGTACTGTACAATGTGTATAACAGAGAAAACCAAAAATGATTCTGGGTTACCTTGTAGTTGTAATCGGTGAAACCGTTCACTGGGCCTGGACATGAAGCGTCCTGGATAAATGGCGGGTGATTTTGATCACGTGAGTTCCTTCTCGGGAATGTACGTAAATTAAATCTTTTTTTAGAGAAATTTATTTTTAGGTAAATATATATGTAATCGTTCGTAAATAACAAAGTTGTCAATGAAATAACATCGGAAATATGAAAATCAAACTACAAACTCTTATATCGAGCTCCGTACGTTTCCGTAAATTTCCGTACTTTTCCGTGATATGCATATGATTATCTTCCGTAATCAGCTAACAGCGCATTAATTTCTAAAACAGAAAAAAATTGTGTAATGCAGCCCGTAAGCTATATACCTTCCTGCAATCGTTTGAAGTTGTATTTACTCTTTTTATTTGTAATATGTTCTTACCATATGCGACATTCAATCAGAAGATTGATCTGGTCTGTCTTGCACTACTTTCGCATAGCGCATGTTTAGTTGTTATTCGCACATAGCACAGTTTGCGATAACAACTGTAAAATTCGCATCAAAGCATAACACAGTTAAATTTCTTGTAGTGTTTGAAATGTGGTATGCTATTGAACACTTTTGAGAATTTCTTTTTTGGATCTTACATTTTGTGACTAAATTGACAAATTTTGCCATATGCCAAAATGGGGGTAGAGGTACAAAAAAAGTCATTTCTCTAAAACTCTTTAAGACATTCACTTAATTCAAACTCTACTACAAATGAAATTGTCAGGATATTAAAAGAAAGTAATAACAGGTTCCTAATACAGTTCCTTGTTGCAGACTTATGCCTTCATATCTTAAAGTTCGTTGCAATTAAAAAAAAAAAAATATATATATACTTAAGGACAAAAGTTCCGTCCGGTTCAAAATTGTATTATTAAATTTTAATTGTACGTTACTTTTATTTTTTTATTTGCAAATTTATATATTGAGACTACTTGCTACATCACAAGGTGTTAAGAATTCGATAAAAAGACATTCAATCAACCGTGATGGCATTAACCATGAATTTTGCATTCATCAAAATTTTATGTACATAAAGCTTATAATCACAAATATTTCAAGTGATTTTTGTTACCAAAGGATAGTCCTATCGGAAGACGTAAAAAATTAGACAAATACTCAACTTATATTGTTATAACGAAGCCTTCAAGATAGCAAAATTTGCGCGTTTTATGTCGACTGGAGGTCAGTGAGCCTACAACACATGGTGCATGTGCGTTAAACGCCCACGAACGTTCTATACGACGTCACGAACATTGCAAATGTGTTTACTGATTCGAAAATGATGATGTTCTTATGCTTTTCCTATTATGATTAAAATATTTCAGTTTTTGTGTAACTTTAATTATACCGGACAAAACTTTTGTCCTTAAGTATATATATTTTTCTCAGTTTTTATTGAATTTCCCTCTTATATGCACATCAACCCCCACTTTTATTTTTGCGTTAACATAAAAGTTAACAATACCCGAATTCTAGCTAATTCTATATTTAGCACCTCGCTTTGATTGCTGGTAATGAGAATGATTTACAGTTCATGTTAAATATATTGAATGATTGGTGTAATCTGAATAATATGGTTGTGAATCCTTCAAAAAGTCAAATAGTGCATTTTAGACCACAGTCGGTCAACAGAACTTCATTCAATTTCACATGTGGTGATGATAAATTACGGGTAACGACCAAATACACATATCTTGGAATATTGCTTGATGAGTATCTGGACTATAAAGTAACAGCCAAATGTGTGGCTCAGAGTGCAAATAGAGCTTTAGGCCTGCTGATTGCAAAGTATAAGTCTGCTGGTGGTATGCCATATGCCGTATTTAAAAAGCTATATGATAATACCATTTGGCCAATCATTTCGTATGGTGCCGCTATATGGGGAACAAGCTGTTACTCATGCATAAATGCTGTGTAGTTGCGGGCAATGCGATTTGTACTTGGTGTTGGTCGATATACACCCAATAATGCTGTATATGGTGAACTTGCTTGGCAGCCTCCACAGGTGAAACAATAGAAGTATGTTGCCCAACACTGGCATAGAATTGATAGAATGGAAAACAGCAGACTAAATCATAAGATCTTTTATTATTGTAACTTGAAAGGTAATAATGGTTGTAAGAATTGGCAGTTCAAGTTTAAAAAAACATGTCGGTGACATTGGCTTAGAAGATATACTTTTAAATAGTGATGCCCATTCTTCTAGAGATTTCTGTGATAAAGTACAGACATGTACAATGCAAAACTTTGTACTAAAATGGAGAACGGGTCTTAATAGTGATATAGGACTATCTGGTAGAGGGAGAAATAAATTAAGAACATATAAAAAGTTTAAACGAGAATACACTTTTGAAAAATATGTTAATGCCAATATTCCAGCTAAACATAGAGCTGCATATGCAAAATTTCGATCTGGAGTTGCTCCACTTAGACTAGAAACTGGTAGATATCAAAACATTCCTGAAAATCAGCAACTTTGTCCAATCTGCAGTAATGGAATTGAAAATGAAATGCATGTACTGATACACTGTAATGCATATCAAACCATTAGAAATGATCTTTATAGTAGGGCTAATTTAGTTCATACGCATTTTAATAATCTCTGTGATGAGGATAAACTTATATTTGTACTGACTAATGAGAACATGGTAAAAATTAGTGCCAAAACCTGTTTTATGATAATTAAAACAAGAAGCAATATATTGTATAGATAGTTATAACTTAGGTGCAACTGTCGAGATATAATTCTGTTTTCCCTTTTTAACACATACTCAAATGGCAGAATTAGACCCATCGCCACAGCGCACTCACGGCTAAAAAATCATATAGAACATAGAAGGACACTTTCACCTTTTTTAAAACTGTGAACAAACTATAAAAGATAAATTCGCTGTGCAAACGGTTTCGGAAAGTTAAATATCTTGACTTTACAAATATATTAATGACTTTAAAATTTTTTGAAAATGAGTTTGTCTGTTTTGGTGTTTTTGCAAGTAACTTGTATTTTATATGAAATAAAGAACAAACGCGCGAAGATGATCATTTTCTAAGTCAAATATCCAGTCAAAGAAATAAGTTTTTATAACTGTGCAAACGGATTCATATAGCGCAATGATTAAGCTTTTGAAATATATATATATTATACATTTCCTAAAATAATTAGATTGTCTGTTTTCGAATTGAATTCATTTAATACACATTTTTTCTTATCGCTCGGAAATTGCCGAGCATTTCCGATCATTTCCATAACTTCGGAAAATTCTTACGAAGGAATGCACATAGCAGACGACTTTATGCGTGTATATTTTGGTATGTTAATGTATGTCGGAAAGATAATATGTTATGTAAAATGCAAAATATAAGATTAAATGCCCATTGACTAGTTAAGCAGGAAAGCGAAGAACACATTACGCTAATTATAATGAAATAAAACATAGAAATACTAAAAAGCCGGCGTGCAATGATCAATCTCAAATATGTAATGATATTATGTTTTCACGGTTTATAAAGCATTATTACCTTGCATGCATTATCGTAATAATGATAATTGATAATTGGCATACATGAACATTTATGCAACTTGAACTAGGTGTGTCAGAAAATTAAATTACATCACTGTTTTCATACTAAGCATTTAGCTTTACCGGTCATTGTCATTGTAAACTTGAAGATTGCTATTTGTTGTAATAGCTTTTAAAATATTACTGAAACACTGACAGGTGTTAGTAAGATTTCTCAGTTGTCGGTTTATACTATGCATATGGGAAAGACTTAAATATACATGTTATCACAATTTTAATGTTCCGATACAGCCAAATACAAACCGAATTAAATTTCATGATTTTGTTTAAAACAGATCTTCAAATTTAATGCATTTATAGATATGTTACGGTCACTTTCTAAATTAAATAGAATTAACAAGTGCATTGACACTTTTACGAGGTGCTGCACATTGCCCCAGGCCCCGCTTAGATAATATATATTGACCGAGATGTCACTGCAAAACAATCCTAAAGCGTGCTAACTTAGTATGATTTAGACCTGTATTGCACCACACCCTCGGGGTGTCAATGTAATCCGTGTTAATTGCATTGTATTGATATGCTGTACTCCAGATTAACATTTGAAAAGCCAGGAAGTCAAACAGGCTGAAGTTTTGCCCTTTTTTAACACTAAAAATCTTATATATTTAGTTTTGATATTTTCGACTTGAAGCTTTTATGAAGAATAAATGGTCATAATATACGTATTTACAAATCACGCAAATTATACATTAAACTACACATTATATAAATCGATGGTTAAGAACTTTTACTTAAACGGTTATGGATTTCATGGCAAATACCTTTTTTATCTTTATTTTAAATAACCAGTACATTTTAACCAACAAAAAATGAAACATGTACTTTTACAATGTGGTTCATCACTATGGGAGAAAATGAAATTTCTTTCAAAAAATATTTTGATGCTTCCTTTTATGGATGCAAAAACAATTATATTTTTGCGCTAGCTTTAGCAATTCTGCAACAAATTAACCAAATAGCCCCAGGCTGAAATAATGTGCACTTGCGGGAAAGTCCGAGGATTTCCGTTAATTTCCGGATGCATACGAATTCAGTGTCAGCTTCGGTGAACGATAGTAAAATCCGATATCGATTTTTCAAATGAAATCTCTGATGGGTCTTATTCTGCCATATGGTACCATGAACCAGCTTGTGAAGATATGACTTATAACTAGTTAATATGCTACCGGTAATATACTATATTTATAGAATTTATTGTGCATAGAAACTGTTTTATGCATTTATAGGGATATTTTAGAGGTTGTTATCAATGAGTTTACAACACATCTGATCTAAGGTAATGTTCGTTCTTTTAAACCATTTATTTATTAAACACATTACTGTACTTTTTCGCTTGTCACATATTACTCTATACTAATTTTAGAACAGATTTTAGGCTATAAAATCATAGTCCAGATTGATGCCAATCTCTAAATATCTCGTATAATTAGACCTCTTAATGTTAAATTTTTAAGACATTTGTGTTTTTATGTGTAATGCATGTACATATAGTCTTTTATAACTCTTAAAAGAGTGGTTCTGTACATTGTAAATGTAAGTGTCAGTTGTAAATTGTATTGTATATATGCAGAAATGAGACTTAGATAAAATATAAAATCTATAAATGAATGTTGCATGTTTACATTGTGAACACATTAGAGAAACAGTGAACCTCTGTGTGTAAAAACACAGTATTAATGTGTCTAAAGTATTTTTTTATTTTATTTTAAATTATGAGTATATTGGATTAATTGATCCAGACGCCTATTTTAATGAGATGAAGATAAAAACATTTTACGGGTATCATAATATGGGTATTTATCTTAGTCAGTGATGTTTTAGTATATCATTATTAATCTGTGATAATATAATATATTTAGTGTCATGATTTTTAAATGTAGATAATATGTGTAAATTATATTAGACTGTCTCTCATAATTCTTATAAGAATGGCATATATGTTAAACTTATTTCTATAGTATAATGAAATGTATTTGTATGTAATATGCATGGTGAGACGTAAATAAACTATAAAAACTATTGATGGTGTATCTATAAAGATTATCATTGCGAAAAAGTTAATTCATCGACCCATAATTATTTTTCCAAAAAAATAACTAGTAATATATTGTAGTCTCTATAAAAAACAGCGTCAATAATTTTTTTTGTTATTTTGATTTTCAGCAGTGACCCCTCCCCTTAAAGACATTACCTTTTTAGACACGCCCAGATTATGGTCTAATTGTAGACACAATTGTAGTTTTTATGATGTTTATATCGCTCAAGCCTAAGAACATGTTCTACAGTCAAGGGTTTCTGGTGACGTTTTGAAAAAAAAGATTAATTCTGTTTAAATACAAATTTAATAAACTGGCTAACGTTTCCGAAAACTAGGTCAATTTCTTTTGGTGACTGTTGATACCTAGCTGAAATTTCAATTTCAGTTGTTCATACAGTGTATGAAATCAGTCACCGCAACAGTCATTTATCGGTAGATATACAGTGGAAAATTACTGCAAGGTTGATTGCTGTAGTATAAAATTGGTATTTTTACGCTACGGTTATACGCGGCGGCTACACGCTTCGACAGAATGGTGAGTAGATTTATTTAATTCGTATAGATTTCTTGATATGTGTTCACCGCAATAGAAAATTAAAGTTTAAGTGTGTTTAGCCATTTTCGCAAAACTAGAAAAGTTAAACTATTGCTTTTGTTTGTGGTTGAAACGGCCTTATTTATTTAATTGTGTGCGACAATTTCAGGCCTAGAATTAATATGCATACTTAAGATTTTGTAGTCACTTTGTAATCTAATTGCACAATCCCCACATACGGAACTTTCAATTTTTCCAATAATCAATGTATCGTTACTTTTTTCACATTAAATAAAGAAGGATAAAACCGGTTTAACGGTCATAACTTTTAAACGGTTTTATAAATCGTAATTGCAATTATCACAAAAGTTGGCAAATTCTTTCATCTAAATGATGATATAAATTTTAAAAATATTCATTAAGTATTTCACTTACCCATTTTTGTTTAAAAGCGACCACCCCGATTTCCCAATGAAATGCTTAAAGGAGTCTTAAATTGCTTCAATTTTTCAGTGATTTGTTGAAATATTTCGTTTTATATTTTATATAGAGAAAATAATTTAGAGTATCGTTTTTGCAATTTTTACATCGGCGATTGAAATCTATAAGGAATAAAATTGTGCAAAAAATTTATTAAATAGTTTCCGATTTCACTTACCCATTTAATGATTTATACACTGTAAAAATGTAAAATGTGACGGATCAAATGTCTCCGTGGTTTCACGAAATTTATCGAATATCATACGGAAATCATATTTAAGCTGGGCTGTTAAGTATTGATAACTTAGGGTCCGTCAAATTGTATGTCTCAATAAAATGAAAGAAATAATAAAAATGTCATAGTAGTTATAATCCCTTCGATGGATTTTACACGGTGTTGGAAAAGCATAAATTGAATGAAAAAAATTGAAATGATTTAAATTACTAAATGTTTAATCATATTCCCCGAAAACAAAATGTCGGAGGGGGGAGGGGGTATACCTGATTCAGCTTTTTTGTCCGTCTGTCCGTCTGTCTGTCCGTCCGTCGGTCTGTCTGTCTGTCTGTCTGTCGGTCCGTCGGTCTGTCCGTCTGTCTGTCCGTCCGTCCCTAGACGGAATCTTGTGGACACTAAATCTACAAAACCCCTGGTCAGAATTTAATGATATATCACAGAAGTGATAAATACAATGCTTAGTTGTGCATGGTCTATGTTTCGGGTCTTAAGGTCAAAGGTCAAGGTCACAGGGGTTCCAGATAGAAAAATCTAGTGGAGGCTAATCTCCAAAACCCGTGGACAGAATTTAATGAAACTTCACATAAGTGATAAGTACAATGCCTAGTTCTGCATGGTCTATGTTTCGGGTCACTAGGTCAATGGTCACGGTCACAAGGGCTCGAGATAGTAAAATCTTGTGGACGCTAAATCTCCAAAACGCCTGGTCAGAATATAATGATACTTCACAGAAGTGATAAGTACCATGCCTAGTTGTGCATGGTCCATGTTTCCGGTCACTAGGTCAAGGTCACAGGGGCTCGACATAATGAAATCATTTGCGCTCTTAATCTCCAAAAGTCCTGGTCAGAATTTAATTATACTTCATAGAAGCCTTAAGTTGTGCAGGTCCAATAATAAAAAAATAATAATAATAAATAATAATAATAATAATAATAATAATAATAATAATAATAATAATAATAATAATAATAATATTATAATAATAAATTCTTAATTTCATGAAGGTAAGCACATTAAGTGAAAGTACATACATTACACTTTTTTACAATGTGGCCTCCAAACAGCAAATAAAACAATAAAACAAGAAAGAAAAATAATAGAAGAAAAAAGGCACATGTATCAATCATTCTAAAACATACACGAAATAAAACACACCTTACAAACACTCTGAGATTAATGAAATACAAATGTAGTATTTATGGTTACAATATCACATGTATCCATCACATTAATATATTAAATATGAACATTGAAAATGTAATAAAAATTTCTTTAAGTTATATTTAAATGAGTTCAATGAATTTATCTCTCTTATATACAAGGGTAAATTATCGCATCAAATGTTACATAGATTTTATATACTGTGTCAAAGGGTTGGGGAGGGGGAGCGGGTATTCAAAACCTTCAGTGATAGTTCTAGTTTGTCTCTAGTTTTACTTTACTATAGCAAGTGATTTAAATGAATTACAAATATTGAAATTACACATTTATTTACAATTCTTTCTCATCAAAAATGTAAATCCATTGAGGGGATTATGAATACCTTGTGAAATCTATCGCATGGATTATGACTATTATGCCATATTTGGACTGAGTGGATTTGGACTGAGGGGATTTTGAGTTAGAGGATTTAGACTGAGGGGATTTTGAGTGTCTCTCATAAGATACACGTGCCACCGGTTTTCTGCTTATCGTGTATTTTGAGTGTTTTTAAATGTGAGCATTTTTAAATCCTCACATTTATTGAACCCAGTTTCTGACAAGAGCAGCTTCTACTTTTAAAACCGAACTACCTCTCAATTCTTAATAATCCTCACCTTGACCACATCTTATATTTATAGAAAGTAACATAAATTATCAACAGGTTTGGTGTTGGTATGATTGCAAAGATTTATATTATTTCAGAGATAAGAATTTTTTTTGACAATTTTTCACAAGACAATATTTAGTTAAATTTTATAAATCAATGTGAATTGGTTGTATAGACAGTTTAAAGAACCTTGTGAACCCCAAAAACCCTTAAATATCTTTTTAAGTAATGCACTAACTTAATTAAAATTTTGTACAAAATTCTAAAACAATCGTACCAACTGTTACAGTAAAAAACAGAATTTTCCGTCATTAAAAAAGTATACTTTGTGTATACATTTAATGCAAAATTTCAAGCCTAGAAGAAAGCTAAATACACATGGGTTAGTGTAGTGACCGGAACAGCAAAGTTCAGCAAATGGTTTAAAGCGACTGCACTCCAGATGGCCAAATGACTTAAAAAAATAAAATTTCAAATTTCAAGAAAATCAGTGTTACATTTGTATGTGGGGCATTGAAATCTGACCACTGACATATTTTATAGCTAAAGAAACGCCGAAAAAATACTGTTTTTGATATATTTTCTATCGCGAATTTAAAAATATCATGTTTATTTTTATCTGAATCGTCACATGATATTATGGAGTCATCACGTGACATCGCTCATGACCGTTTGCACATGCAGAGATTAATGTCATTTAAACATTTCACAAAAGTTACAACATTTTTCATACATCATACGTCGATTTAATCGATGATACAGTCTATATACTTACCTCTTCAATATTCGATGCTGAAGGATCTGCCATTTTGTTTTGTTTACATCTAAATACAACGATCACGTGATCGTTTCAAACTGCCCGCATGACGGAATCCACGCTATTTTTAAACGGGAAACCCATTCTCCGGGAAGATAAAAAACAACAGCAAAAGCTTTTATTTCTTAAAAACAATTCGTTTTTGACCATTATTAGACTTTAAATACACAAAGGATAATGTTTAAGGGCGAAAGCGAAGTTATTTATTTTGGGGGTCATCTGGAGTGCAGTCGCTTTAAATATAACTGTACATTCTGTAGCACATCACTGCCCTTTTTCAGTTTTATATGAGGCCCAGGCATGAATAGTACCTATACATGTAATTTCATTGTTATATTTTGTTTTCTCATTTGATTTTACCATTGATCATTGTAACTTAAACTAATTTTATATGACCACAGAAATTTTGTAAAATATCAGTTTCTTTCTAAGTGTGTGGGAGCTATAAAACTATGCGTTATCCAAAGTGTTCACGGATTACCTGTGTGTCTTCAACTAAATCAAGTGTAAGACAATTAAGTATATAGACCCACATATACAAATTAAAATATACATACATTCTTCTTATGATAATATGAAAACAAGCAAAGATCAAAATCAAGCAAAACGGACAGTGTACTAAGAAATAATATATTGAATCTACTTTCTTTTATGTTATCTTAAAGGTTGGCCAGAAGTATTTATCCTTTGCAGTTAACTCAATCTCACTGTATCTAAATATATTTCTTGTGTTGTATTTTCGTTCTTCGTTCGATTTTTACTCTCATTAGGGTAGGTGTTGAACACGTTACATGTACTATTAATAGTTTTTAGCTATTTGGCGGCCATATTGGACACCATCTTAGAAAAAACGTGCAATGATGTGACAATTCCATCCAAATGTTTCTGACACTTCATACATTTATCTAAAGATTGATATGAAATAATGCAGCTCTTGAGATAAAGAATCTCAATTTCGGGGGAGCATGAATCCAACTCCCTCTTTAAACAGTCTTTGCCAAGCTATGTCCCTGTTGCTTGCTTGCTTTGTAAAGATTTGTTTCTTAAATAATTTAATTTGAGCTGGAGCCAAAAGTTACAAATGTACTATCTTTTTCCTTGTTGTAAACAGTAATTCAATATCCCGCATTATGACTTTGCATATTGATGGATCAACGTAAAACCATTGTAAGTGTATATAGATATAGAAGCAGCTATTGTAGTTTCGCGCTATTAACCCCTCGATATATGCATGTTATTTATAGTCATCTCGTCACTGGGTATTGTAATTGAGCAGCCCTTATAGCAGGAAACTCAAAGTTTTTTTGTCTGACGGTAACATATACCTGCAGTATTGTTATACACTATTTGCTTTGTCATGAGACGTACGATAGATATTGTGCAAAATTGCATATTCTTTTATTACGCAGTAGAAACTTATAATTTACAATGGTCATATTATATATAGGTACTAAAGCAACTTTAATGCGGCAGATACCATACTACTATTTGGATGAACTGAAAATAACTTAATAAGGATACAGTCGAACCTGTGAACAAAGACCACTGTTGGGAAGCTACAAATATATTTTTTGGCCTGGGGACTGAAAGTCCGATAGGCCTCAGTTAGCATACCACATTTTAAACACTGCAGACAATTTAACTGTGCTATGTGCGAATAACAACTGTAAACATGCGCTTTGGGAAAGTAGTGCAAGACAGACCAGATCAATCTTTTGTTTGAATGTCGCATACGATAAGAACATATTACAAATAAAAACAGTACATACAACTTCAAACGATTGCAGAAAGGTCTATAGCTTACGGGCTGCATTACACAATTTTTTCTGTTTTAGAAATTACTGCGCTGTTAGCTGATTACGGAAGATAATCATATGCATATCACGGAAAAGTACGGATATTTACGGAAATTTACGGAAACGTATGGAATTCGATATAAGAGTTTGTAGTTTGATTTTCAAATTTCTGATGTTATTTCATTGACAACTTTCTTATTTACGAACGATTACATATATATTTACCTAAAAGTAAATTTCTTTAAAAAAAAAAATACAATTTACGTACATTCCCGAGAAGGAACTCACGTGATCAAAATCACCCGCCATTTATCGAGGACGCTGCATGTCAAGGCCCAGTGAACGGTTTCACCGATTACAACTACAAGGTAACTAAGAATCAATTTTGGTTTTCCCTGTTATACACATTGTACAGTACTGTATTTATATTTCATTGTTGGTATTGTTTTGTTTATTTCTGTTTCAATGTCTTTTCCTTGGTACACAATAATTTTCGATCCACATCATCAGATATCGCTTGAAGTTGAACAAAGCGCAGATTGAATTATTTTTATTGTTCTCTCAAACAATTGATATAGTTGACCATGTGATTATTTTTCATTTAACGGTACGTTTTATAATAAAACAAACTTCCCTGCCACCCATATATTTGTGAATCATTCATTCTGTGTCATATACTAAATTTCGCCCTATGCACATTTCGACCCGCGCTTTATGTAAGGTTCAGCGTAAATCACGAAGGTCAACAATTGTTTTTATATATAGTTAATCTATAGCTCACAGCGCTTTGATTATTCATATTTGTGACTACTATATATAAATAATGCACGGTGATTTCCAAGTGGTCTTTATTCGCAGGGTGGTCTCTATTCGGATGTGGTCTTTAACACAGGTTTGACTGTAATTAGTTCATATTACATATTGGTGAAGAGCATCGGGTTCCTGCAATAAGCAACACTGTACAGGTAGAAAAAACATAGGTGAGACCCAAAAAGTGCATCTGCGACAAAAGATAACCTGAAAAAACGGGTAAACGATTTAACCACGAATACGTAATTGAAATTAACATTGACAACATTACTTCATAGGTCTTCTATCACCTGTTGGAGCAAGTTCTCTAGATATCCCCCAGAAACGTTTATGTCCCGTTCAATATTTCGTTTACTATTTTTTCGGCCATATATTTCTCTGGATTCATGATATATAAAATGAGCGTAGATGATAACAATACATCCAGTGATCAATAGCGTCCTCACATACAACAACAAACAGAAGAATGTTGACATCTGGAACAGTGGAATGCACTTTACAATATATGTAGGCCTACTGTAGTACTGTTTTTATGCCCCCGAAGGGTGGCATATTAAAATCGCACCGTCTGTCCGTCTGACCGTCTGTCCGTCTGTCCGTCCGTCCGTCTGTCCGTCCGTCCGTGCGTCCCCACTTACAAATTCGTGTCCGGACTGTAACTTTGTCATGCATTGAAGGATTTTAAAATAACTTGGCGCACATGTCTAGCACATCAAGACGACGTGTCGCGTGCAAGACCCACATCCCTACCTCAAAGGTGAAGGTCACACTTGGAGTATGAAGGTTATGGAATCCTCTATATATGCACACATTCGTGTCCGGACTGTAACTTTGTCATGCATTGAAGGATTTTAAAATAACTAGGCACACATGTCTAGCACATCAAGACGACGTGTCGCATGCAAGACCCACGTCCCTAGCTCAAAGGTCAAGGTCATACTTAGAGTTTGAAGGTAATGGATTCCTCCATATAAGCATATATGCACACATTCGTGTCCGGACTGTAACTTTGTCATGCATTGAAGGATTTTAAAATAACTTGGCACAAATGTCTAGCACATCAAGACGACGTGTCGCGTGCAAGACCCACGTCCCTAGCTCAAAGGTCAAGGTCATACTTAGAGTTTGAAGGTAATTGATTCCTCTATATAAGCATATATGCACACATTCGTGTCCGGACTGTATCTTTGTCATGCCTTGAAGGATTTTAAAATAATTTGGCACAAATGTCTAGCACATCAAGACGATGTGTCGCGTGCATGACCCACATCCCTACCACAAAGGTCAAGGTCACACTTAGAGTTTATAGGTAATGGAATCCTGTATATATGCATACATTTGTGTCCGGACTATAACTTTATTATGCTTTGAAGGATTTTAAAATAACTGTGCACAAATGTCTAGCACATCAAGCGGATGTGTCGCGTGCAAGACCCAAGTCCCTACCTCAAAGGTCAAGGTCACACTTAGTGTTTAAAGTAATGGAATACTGTATGCATGATCACTCTGTCATGCATGGAAGGATTTTAAAATTACATAGCACATTTATTGAGCACATGGAGAGGACACAGACTGTGAGGCACCTCTTTCGGGGGCATTCGTCACTTGGGAGGGACAGCTCTTGTTCATAAAATAAATTATTGATGTTTTATTAAACTGTACTGTAAAAGTGTAATATAGTAATGATAATAATTATGTAAGAAAAAAAAACCTAGACCAGTATTTATTGTACATGCAGTCAGATCTTTTATAGTGTGGAGTTTTATGTATAAGCCACTCTACTCTGAGACTTAAATTGAAAACATGTTACCGTAATAGGGCATGTTTCGGAAACAATGAAAGATTTCAGTTACACTTTAACCCCGTTTTATATTGCAAAGGCGGACATTAGCCCCTTCACTCTTCAAAAGTGAAAACTCAGATGTAGTTTAAAGGAAATTTAAATTGAATATTTCTCATGAAACACATTATGTTAGTTTTGCCTGATTATTATAGTTTATATCATGCCGCTGCAATCAGAAAGATAATTTCATGAAGTGGCTTATGTCCACCTTTGCAAAATGAATTCATGAAATGGCTAATGTCCACCTATGTAATAGGTGTTAATGTCTATTTACCTACACAAAATTGATTGTAATATGAGAGACATAATAGTTATATAGATTTACTTTGTTTAGCCAAAACAGAATTTATGTCTGATTTGTGAAAAAAAAGACGCATCACACATAGCCTGCTTTCCTGATTTTTTCCTTAAATCAGGTCAATTTAAAAGAGAAGTAATTGTCATTTTTGGAATAGTAATATTAGCATTTAAAAAAAATACTATACAATTTCTAGATATTCATACATGCATTTAACTTAATTGTAAAAATTCAAGAAAAATTTAAAAAAAATATATATTAAAAAATGAACAGTTCCATTGAATTACACTCAGAATTGCATAAGATCTGCTCTTGTGACCAGTGTAGACTATTATCAGTCCAGTTCTATTTTACTGTAATAGTATGGTTTATTCATTGGCAATTCTACTTTTAAAATACATAGAGGTGCATGTTTTTTTCTAATATGGCAATCAGCTGAGTGTGGATTTATTTTTATAACCCATTAATTGAGGGTTTTGCCCTACTAAGGCAAATTTGTTTGACCATATTAGTCAGTTGATCTAATGTTACCTCAGTGAAGTTAACACTATAGCCGGTGACCTTCACTATTTTAGAGAACTGGACATGGCACTCACCAGGTGCTGAGGTCTGCTGTGACCTGTCCGCCAGAAGGAGCAATCCAACCCCACTAACCATAGGCAGTTCTTCTATAGAGTTTACTTCCCGTGCATTCCAGTTCTGATTTTCACTTGGGCTCGAACCCTTGACCCGAAATTGTGCGACCTACCTTTGAATATGTATATGAAATGCGCATTTAATACACTTAACGAAACTTCTAACGCCCCCAAGTTCAATATCAAATATTTTTTGTTTTAGCCCTTGTATGTCAACAAAAAGTTCAATAGAAGCATTTGAAGTAATGGAAAATAATGTTATGTAATAATATTGCCCTTTTTAAACTCTATTCCCCGGCTTTCCGGGTGGGTGAACAATATGTCCTAAGTTGCACGTGCTGCACGTGTTCAACAAAAAATTACATTAGAGTCCGGAAATAGACGACCAGTCGATATCTTTAATTGAAAAACATAAAATAGCCCGAATGTCAAATCAAAATCCGGCGAAGTCGAAAGGTATTTTAGAAAGCATCGCGCAACAACAATAATTTGTTATGTTTACTTTTTGCTTATTTACGCTATTAGAAAACAAAAAAAATCTTCTTATTTTCATTTTTTCAAGTGGATGTTTTCAATTTACTACCTTAGCTGATTAGTATCGATCTCATATTTTTAAATTTTGATATGTATTGACGAATCAAATTTATTTTTGGCCTACTGTCTGTTCATCTGTGCGATAACTCTATTTGTAGCATAAATTAAACTTTCTAAGAATTGTGTCCATATTTTGTAACAAAGTGTTTGACATCCTTTGAATTCTCAAGAGATACTGTGGAAAGTATCATAATATTGTAATGTAAGTTCAATTTCAAATAAGTGGCGTTCAAGTCGCGAGATGCGTTATTCGACATTACATTGTGTCAAAATGCTCAGTATATGTTTAAATAGTACATAAGTAGCATTACAAAACAGCGCAGTAACACGCCTAATAGAGGAGCGCTGTTCAGTTTACTTAGCCGAAACACTTCGTGAAAATTATTGTTCAATTTGTAATTTGATATTTTTAAAACTGTTTTTATGAACTTGTTATCTTAAAAGTAACATTATGTGATATAAGATGGGCAGGAAACCTCTCTTGTTTGATTCAATTTATGTCTTGGTTTGAGATACAGTGGCATGGATTTGGGCGATGCGTGGTGGCAAAGGAGTACAAGCAGGTCTGTATCATCACCTACCAAAACAGTAGGTCAAGACATTGAACACTGTACAGCCGCCAGGACAATAAGTAGATCGGCGTCGGAATTTGCATGTGCTTTTTGTATTATTTGTGGACATCCTGTCAGATAACATGTAAATGAACGTTTGTTTGTTTTTGAAGTTAGCTAGAAAAAGGCTTTTCTTGCCTCGAAATGTGCTTGATCCTGTAAATCTTACTTCAGTGCCAATAATTCCAGTTGTTCATCTAACATGCGTGCTGTCTTTAGTACTTGGTCCACTGTCATATCCATCAAAGACTACGGTCAATTGGAGTGCCTAAACTCCAGTTAATTAAAACTAACAATTTGGATACTGGTGCTTCATTTTTAGATTTACATCTCTCTATTTATAACAATATTATACATACCAAAATTTATGACAAGAGGGATGATTTTAATTTTAGTATTGTAAATTTCCCCCATTTGGATGGGGATGTACCTCATGCTACATCTTATGGGGTATACATTTCTCAGTTAATTCGGTTTGCCAGAGCGTGTAGTTATGTTGAGGATTTCAATGAACGTAATCAATATATTACAAATAAACTTCTTCAACAGGGCTACCGTTATTACAAATTGCGTAAATATTTTGCTAAATTTTACTATCGTAATTCTGATTTGGTTTTGAAATTCAATAGTAATCTAAAGACTCTTCTGCGAGAAGGTATTTCAAAACCCGATTTTTATGGGGATGTGGTTTACAAACTTCGTAAGATTTTGGGTCATGGCAATTTTCCAACTGTATTTGCTAAAATTATAAAACGTTTTGTTAAAAGAGGTTACGACCCAACTGTTTTGAGACACACCGCATGTTTGGTGTTCAACCCGTTTACAGTTGGACGCTATGCTTCCCTCTTTGATTGTGTCTGACGGAAGAGGGGGAGGACTCTGTGATGGGCAGTTTTTAAATCCCACTGGGACGAAACTGTTTTGATTTCTGTCCTCTGGCCTGTTTCGTCGGGCCCTTAAGGGTGTTTCTCTTGGTGCTCTGCCTTCTGCAAAGGCATTGAGTACATACGTTTTTTGGTTCTCAAGGTTTGCTTTTTATATATTTATACACGAGCATTTTTGTGTTTTACATACCATGCCTTTTGTTTCCATTGCGTGTGTTAGAGATTCACCTAGCAGGGATTACTTTTATTTACACTGTCCTGTGACTTTGGAACATGGTGGGGGTAAGAGTGAGGTTGGGTGCGCACCATAAACCGGTTTAAGCTCCCCAGTGGTGTTTTTGCCACTGACCGTTCCAAGGCGGTGCCCCACTGTGTTCCTTTAATTGTTCGTTTTGTCCTCGTGTGTTTGCTTTGTATGCTAGTGTGTGTTGGTAGTGTATGTGTGTGTGTGTACATGATTGTGTGTGTGTGTCGTGTGTGTGTGCGTGTGTGTGTGTGTGTGTGTTGGTGGTGTGCACTTCTGGGTGCTGTGGGGCTCGTTTTGGGGAGGCTGCGTTTTTGGTACGTGGGATTCCCTGTTTGATATTATTTTTGTTTTTTTCGCAAATTGGACGTATGTCTCACAAATGTGGTCAAAGGTATGTCCACTTTCCCACGGAATCCATTGTAACAACATTCCAGCATCGATTACATGACTCCATTCTCCTGTAGAATCTGGTATGTGCTGTCCACGGTTACCATTTGACTTAGAGGCTTTTGCTAAAGCTGGCTTGTCTGCTTCTCTCATTTGTCTAGGAGTTTCGAACAATGCTGGTGAGTGCGTGCATAATTCACAAGCAAGTTGCAGTTCAGTTTCATCTCTGCCAGTACATATGTTGGCTGCGCTGACTAATCTTTGAAATAGCAACTGTTGATCAATCTTTACAGTCTCGCCATCGATCTTAACTGCTGACTTGTCATTCATTGGGACAACAACATCTCGTTTCTGAAATGTAAATTCATTCACCTTTTTGCCGATCATTTTCGTAATAATTTTCTCACCAATCTCACTTGCTTGGTCGGCATTACATGTACTTTCATTTGACACAACTCCTCTTGTGATGTTTTTAAGGTCTGTTTCAGTCTTAAATGGGTTCATGTTATAAATGTATTCAGTTATCATGTCTGTGTCGATTTTGTCATGGTTGCGCATTGATGTACTTAAGTACTAGTGTGGCCTTACAAGAAGTACAATAATATGGCTGTATATTTGAATAAAATAATGTATTAAATTGATAAATTTAGATGAAAGTTTGATGTGCACAGCTTATTCGTTCTTAAATTTGTTTATCTAAAGTTTTATTAAATTTTTATATTTTCAAAGATGTCAAGAAAAAAACGCATTCATTTTTATTATTTGATTCTCCATATTTAAAAAATATGATTGTTTCCGGTAGTGAGTTGGACTCCTCTGATAGCGTGTTATTCCGAGGTAATTGCAATATTTGGCTTGATTTCTGTCGGTCGCTTTTGTAACTGATAATACTAAGAATGTCTTTCATTAAGAAGGAAATTGCTAGGTGGCCAGTAGACTTTTTGTCTATTAGCCGACACTGTATCATCATTATGATTTCAGCATGGGCTGTTTTCTCTTGCTATTTTAAACTATAACATCGATTTTATTCAAGATTAGAAGTGGAGAAATCCGGGAGAAAATGGTTATCGTTTAACAAACTCATAAAAGATGAAATTTTAACCTCCAGTTGCATGAGTTATATGAAGTTAAAAACTGGAATGTCATGTGATTCAAACTGTCGAATCAATGCATTGAGAAGGCTTATCAGAGTATTTATTTTACTCGGAATAAATGTGATATAAGTGAAACTCTTAAAGATTCAGTGGGTGTCTCTGGAACGGGATGCTTTCTGTATCTTGCACTATCCACCGAAACCTAAATAACTAAAACTATTCTTGGGACGTTGGCCATATGGACTATTCGGTACCAAAGGTACATACATAACACTTTTGTTTACAATGCGTATGTATGTGAAAGGAATTTTGCATTTTTTAAAATAATTTCTTTACAATCCAAAGGATTTTCAAAGTTCAAAAAGTTCTGAAATACTCCCGATACTCATATTTTCATAATGTAATATCTTCATAAAGACATAATTATATACCGCAGTAATCTTTGCTAAAAATAGTGTAAGTTACAGCTCGCGATTTTGGTCAAATGGGAAACATTAGTACTGGCTCGTTAAGGTTGCTTAAGATAGGTTTAATTGTAAATATGTTTTTTGTTTTCTTAAACTTATAGACAAAGTATCCTATCGATATCGAAAACTCGCAGGAACATGACGGAAAAGACGAACAAATCCTTCTGAACTTCAAACCAACGAATAAGAAACTGTCAGACAATGACAGATTAGAAGACGGTCTGTTAGATGCAAAACGACAGGAATCTGGCTTGGAGCATGTGGAGCAAGTGAAAGATCGTGGCGTCTGGGCAAACAAATTAGAATTCTTTCTTGCAATTGTTGGGTACACCGTTGGTATCTCAAGTGTATGGAGGTTTCCAATTATCTGCAGGTGACAGAAACATTACTGGTTTTTCAAAACTGCTGTTTCTTGTCTTTTACAAATTTACAGCGTTTTGATCATAACTCTCTGCCACAAATTCCTTAATGAAAGTTGAGATTTACTGTCTATACTGAAGTTGTTCGAGGCCGATTCATCGGTTGTAAGTCATGTACTTGCCAGGAATTGCTTCTCAGAGGCTCCCGGCATTCTTATGCATTAAATCTGATAAACCGGACTAAATCCACTTCTTTAATATTAATCATATCGACAAACCTTTGCAATAGTTATGTCACCACGTATCGACAACATGCTCAGCAATTCATTGACATAATTTATGTTTTCCATTTGAAGCCGGAATGGCGGAGGAGCTTTCCTGATACCGTTTTTCTTTTTCCTGATTACTTCTGGTGGTCCACTGTATTACCTGGAAGTTTGTCTTGGTCAGTTTACAGGAGAAAGTGCTGGTTTGGCATTTCAATATTGTCCTCTTTTTAAAGGTTCGTAAGGGATGGTACTTGTATTATTATAAAGATAATAAAATTTCTGAAGACAAACGTTAAATAACACTTTTTGCCAATGTCTCGTGACTCTGTTTCATGTTATCCTGGTCAAATGTTTAATGAATCTCCATGTTAAAATATGTCCCACCTACTTTGGAACCTCCGTGGTTTCACCGTATTGTACGTATATTCCCTTACACGTATAATTTTAGAACTGGAATAGCACTTGATTCAGAAAATATGTGTCCTTTATCTTTTACAAATGTTGTGTTTTCATTTTTTCTCTATTATATCAAGGTATCTTGAGTTTTGTTAGTCAATAAAATTATATATTCTGAAACATTTGTAGTAGATTATATCTGTATGCCAATTTTCTAGGCTTGGGAATGTTACAAGTGGTGTTGTCGTTTGTTGTCGTATGGTACTGTATGGTGATTATGGCCTGGGTTCTATATTTCGTATATAGTTCTTTCTACAATGTACTGCCTTGGACAACATGTAACAACGCTTGGAACACTGTAAACTGCACGGGTACATAGATATTTTACAGTATGTTGGCTGATTTCCGTCACTTATGTATTTTCTTATGTCACCCCTAAACAGTAACATAACAAAAGAATGCCTATGTGTAGTCTGGACGGGATTGGCAGAACGACAACACGAATATGGCAGAAATCAGCCATCATGTTATTATCTTTACCCCGTATTGCACGTGTAATAGGCCTAGCTCTCTATCATTAAGAAAATGGTTTTCTTAAATAAGGTCAATATTTTCTCTAAGATCATTTTCAAGTTATGTTGAAAATTATGATAGGCTAATGATACCCATAAATATGACCGATTATAGTCATGACTACATATATTCACATGAGGGTTATCTGCCTAAATTATCATATTTTTAGCATTATACCCTTGAATATGTTTTTGTGTAAATCCAACATATTCGAAAGAATCACAACATTGGATGGCCTTTTATGGTTCTTTAGTGGTTTTGGAATCCCTAGAAGCTGCTGTAGTAAATTGAAAATTGGTGGACTTGTAGATACATCAGAAAACTACACTGAACATATTACAGGACCAAATATTTTACCACTGTTTCGTTACAGAAATATCAACATTATGGTCCAGAACACAAGAGACTGATTTTGTCAACAACAGTAGCGTTATGTACAATATTTCAACGCAAACTACTAATTCATCTGCAATTCATATTGATCTTTCTAAACATAGGTCATCAGCTGATGAGTTTTGGAAGTAAGTATATTTGTATTTGTCACATACCAAACAAACAATTAAGCCGAGACTGATGAAAAGTCTCAAAACACAATAGAATATTTAGACCGGTTTCGGTAATACCACGTGACCTTTTGTACGTGATTGAAAGGCACGCTTCGGGTAACATATTCGATCGTTTTTACCTTAAATTGTCACCATTACTCTACAAGGTCAAGAGAGCGCTCATCCAAGCCAACAGGCAACATCTGTTACTGTTAACAGACGTGCAAAATTATGTTGTAAATATCCGAATGTGATAATAGTTAATTACTCACTTTTTCACAATGTAATTATCCTTTCATTTGAGCTGTTGGTCTTGTTTTTACACTATACGGCACAGTTTCAGAATTAACAGCATGGTCTCCAATACAAACATGCTGATCATTTTGTGTAACGAGAATGTACTAAACGGGCGGGTTTACCCAGTGATTCTTTTTCAACACCATGACCTAATTTCAAACCTTACTTAGAGAGCATTGAAACAAATTATTGATTTTTGCATGACGATAATGTTTACAAGCATTTGTTTTTTATTTGACCTGTTGGCCTTATTTCTGAATCAAAGTTACTCAAACTAATGACTGATATATAATAAAGAAAAACATTCTAACCAGTTTTTATTTTTGACCCTAATTAAACAAGTTTCAGGATGAAAATTGAAACCAACAAAACAAGCATTTTGACCTATTTTCATAAAGAGTTTTGTTATGAATTGGACTTCTTATATAACAGTGTCAGCAATGTTTTACTTTCATTCGACCGGTTCTCTAAATGTTTACCTTTCGTTATCCAAGTTAAATCTCACTTTAAATTGTACCATGACAATTAGAACATGATATAGTTTTAAATGTGACCTCTAAATTGTTCACGAGGTTAATGTAGACACCTCGGTTGTATGTTCTATTGTTGACAAACTTTGACACATTTATTAAATTGGATACCCCAAAACAAATATCATTTTACGAGATTCAAAACCGAAGAGGAGTTCGTGTAATATTTCTGTGTCACCGCAACCTATAAAATCTATATTGCCTAGGGAATAGGGATATACAAATGAGCACCTTTGCTGTCTTTTTAAATTATCAAATAAACGTTGGCGAAGGTGAAATGCAACCAAATATAACTTCATTGAGGATATTCGCGTTCTTGGTAGAGTTCAAAAACAGTAAAAAGGTATGGCTTACGCGTTCGTCCCGGAATTTACTGTTGTGATCTAACCAAAGAAGGTAGAAGGTAGAAGTAGAAGGTCAATCATTGTTTTAAACCTGGTTAAAAATTGATTGACAGCTAATTTTTCAGTAGACATATATTTGGGGTTAGCTATCTCAAAGGTTTGGTTTCTAAGGCCGATAAAATATTGTGAAAAAAGCGCATTTGGTACATTTTTATGTTACGGCGGCAGTATCAAATTGTTTATATTTTTACCACATAGACGCAAAATGCGGTTTTAACAGATAACTTCATTTGTAGGAATACATACGAAGGTTGACATTTAATAGCCGTACATATTTAAGTGTTATAGTTAGCATACAAGAAAAATTATTGCGTCCACCTTGCTATTTTGATTTCATCTTTGATATTCTATTCGTGAAAATTAATCAATGAACGCCTATAATCTTTTGAAATATATCTCTTCAAATATCATAATTTTTTTTATATATAGGACTAATTATTTTGAAAATGTTAACGAAAGTAATAATATAATTTAATATCTTTTTTTTTAGAATAATGTTAGACGTCTACATCGATAAGTGTAATTAAAATTTTATGACACACGCATATGTTTTTGCAGTATAAATTTTACTATGATTTTAGTAGTATACTGATTATTGAATGCGGTTTAAGATGGTCAATATAAACAGGACCTTCTAACATTAAATTAATTTAAATATGATTAATAGACTATTTTTAATATTGTAATGTAATATTACACAATGACACAAAAATACAATCGCAACTACTGTACAATGTTTGTATCAACCCTTACTGAGCAGTTTTTGTATAGTATGTGATCATGTACACTGTGCACTCTTTTATTGTCTCTCATAATTCTTGTTAGAATGGCAGACATGTTAGTCACTGTTTTTATATTGCATGAAATGTACATTATGTATAACATGTATGGTGAGACAGAAATAAATAAATAAATGTATTCTAACATGGCTCGTACGTACCGTTTGTCAGTTAAACAAATTATTTTTAAGTCTGCAATAAACAACGTTGGACGCGCAAAATTTGGTCTAATGACGTACTAATAAATGTCCGCGTAAGTCAAGCACATTGCATTAATATATTTTGTTTTAGATATTTAGCAAAATTAGAATCGAACTAATATCCTTTACGCGTTGTTCATCGTCTAATAAACATCTCTTTGTCGTTCAGCTGCATAGTAATTAGCAACTCAAACCTACAACCTTTGTGGTTAATAACTGAACATCGGAACTCAAAATCGTTGTTTATTACATGATTAACATCGCTAAAACAGATATTATGTCTTAGTTAGAGTTAAAGCAAAGTCACGATTGTGTCTGAATTATGTTGAACTCACCCTCCTGAACATTTAAAATTATTAATTGATATCTTTTTTTAGAAACAGTTCTAGATTCCGTTTGAAAAAACGTTTTGTTACTTTTTGTTTTACATATAAAACATTAAATACAGTATTTCACTTGTTTACATGTCAGCTACCATGTTGTTGGCCGTTCAAGTGGTCTGGAGGACCTGGGCGGTATACAGCCCCATCTTGTCATTTGCTTGTTTCTGTCATGGGTTTTCTGCGTAGCTGCGGTCATCAAAGGAGTAAAAACACTAGGCAAGGTACATATAATCTTACTTTGATTTTTATGCTTAAATTAAACACACCATGTATATTATATTACATGTCGCACAGCTTTGAGTAATTCTTATCGATATTTTAAAATACCGTCTGCGCACATAATCTTAACTTTGTCGTATGTGTATATGTTTTCAGGTTATCGTCTGCGTATTTTATTTAAAAGGCTGTCGTCTGCGTATTTTATTTAAAGGTTATCGTCTGTATATTTTATTTAAAGGTTATCGTCTGCGTATTTTATTTAAAAGGCTGTCGTCTGCGTATGTATTTTAAGGTTGTCTATGTAACAGCTTCAGCTCCGTACGTGCTTCTGACAGTTATGTTTATAAAAGGTTTAACATTAGACGGCGCAATGGATGGTATAAAAGCATACGTCACTCCTGATCTATCAAAATTATCGGAAACACAGGTAAATCACTTTTTTAGGTTGATAAGAAAATGAATTGTGTATCGTTAGAACAATCCAATTAAATATATTACTCTTTATTACTCTAAATTTCACACCTTTACTCATATGAGCTCGTAGGTGGGACAGTGCTTTTTCCGGCTTTATTTTGTCTTTTTACATTTATAATATTTAGAAAAAGCAAAGTAACGTAATTTCCTCTTGTACCTAAATTAGTAACAAGTCCACTTTCACATCTCCCTTGTGATATAGATAATCTGGTTTATCAAAAAACGATAAATTGAATTATCCCGTTTACACGTGACTTGTTTTAAATTTATTTATCACACACGCTTTAATTTATTAATTATTTTGTTAAACTAAAAATTTGAACACAATATGGTCACATTCAATGCAGTATGTCATATTTTTTCTTCTGAGAATCTACAATTCCAGATTTAAAAGAAAATTTGATTTGGTTTTAGTAATGGACCTTTATCTATACGTTTAAGTGAAACGAAAAATAAGTAACTGACAAAATAACTTCACTGTTGTACATTTAAATAAAAGAAATCTTCACATCCGACAGAGGTCAAAACTTCGTCTTTCAGCTATTTAGAAGAACATAAAATCTGACAACAGATTTATCATAAATATAATTTCACCATTCATAATATTTCAAGCGTTGCTATACGAACTGCATGTGCCAAAACATTTCTTAAATTTCGAATGTTTTGTGCTCAAATAAGATCGTTTAAATGATAATTTATCAACCTTTTTATAACCTTTTATACTGTGTCATACCTGATAGTGCTTAAATTAAAGATTGTGTAGGCTTTCGTAAAATATTCACATCCTTGTGTATATAAATACCTGCACAATTTAGCCGTCCCGGATTCTGTATCATTGTATGCTTAACGTTTGTCTGTAACAATTCCTGTCCGCTCCATAATATTGTATCCTTAACCCCGGGAAGGATTTTGATGAAACTCAGGTAAGATGTTCATCTTATCAAGATGATGTGCAGATTCTATTAGCCGGTCATACTGGCTCAAGTTTAAGGCCACAACTTAAGATCAAACGTTTGAGTCTAACATTTCCTGTCCGCTCCATATTCTCTTAACCCCTTCAATAATTTTGATGACACTCAGGCCAAATGTTCACCTCATCAAGACGATGCACAAAACCTATTGCCGTTCAAGCGACTCAAAGTAAAGGTCTCGGCTTCAGGTCAAACGTTAGAGTCTTGAAATTCACATTTCCTTAACCCTGTAAAATATCTTTATGAAACTCAGATAAAATATTCACCACTTCAAGACGGTGAGCAGAATCTTTGATTTCGTCATGTCTGGTCACAGACAAGGTCACAAATTAAGGTCAAAGGTTTAAGTTTTAAATTGTCTGTTCGCTCCATATCTCCTTTGAATGATTTTGATGAAACTGTGGTCAAATGTTAATGTGCAGAACCCATGTTTTGGCCACTGGGACTCAAGGTCAAAGTCACAACTTAAGGTCGGTGATATAAGTCTGTCCGCTCAGTAGATCCTAAAATATCTGAAGGATTTTGATGAAACTCCAGTTAAATGATCATCTCATCGAGACAATGTTTAGAACCCATGATCCGGTCAAACTGACTTAAAGTCAAGAATACAACTTCAAAGGGTTGAGTATCTTTTGAACCGTATGAAAGATTTGAATAAACTCTATGTTCACCTGTTCGTGGTGAAGTGCAAATCCATTAATTTTGAACTGGAAATCAAATACAAGTGATTGGTAGAACACTTTTTTTAACTACATATGGAAGACTTCATTTGCTTTGCCTTTTAGAAATCCATAAATCCATTATGTGCACCTCTGATAGAAAACTACACCCAGTAACAAATGTACGGCTTCGGATATAGCTGAGTTGTGCTACAACAGGTCACATCGAGTATCCTAGTCACTTTTCATAGAAAACCCTGCGAAGGTGTGAAAAATGACAATGTAAACAATATTCTAAAAATTATATGGTAGTTAATTTTTTTCTAGAACTAAAACTTAATCAAGACAAAAAACAAACTAAAAGAATTATCCAATGAAGTATGTCTTCTTCATACAAGAAAATTTCTTTAGAATAAACCCTACCAGATACCACAAAATACCAGTTAGGAAATTTCAAAGACAATATCTCGAATAACTGGATTGAAAACCTATACAACTAATAAATTTGATTAATCTGTGCGGCTATGTATAATACTCACTCACTGCACGTTAAATTTGAATACACACTATATAACTGACGGGTAGATTTGATATCAGGATATTGCTGTCATGGTAGTTTATAAGGAAGTAAAGGTGAAAACAATACCTGTCTAAAGCCGGAAAATGAAATGATGAGATCATATAATTCTATTCAAAAAGCATACTTCATTATACACTGACACATTTGAAATACACTTAGTGACACATTATTAACTTGAAGAAATTCACAAATCCAGCATAGAATAAGAGAGGATCTTGCATAAAAATGTGGAAATATACATGTAAGGACACTACCACCGTGACACTGATGGGGATCGAATCCCGGAAACTCTTAGATATATACCTACGCTTATATTTGCAGGTATGGTTGGAAGCAGCTGTGCAGGTGTTTTACACTCTTGGTCCGTCATGGGGAGGAGTAATCACCATGGCAAGCTACAACAGATTCCACCAGAAATCATTTTGGTAAAATAATTCGATTAATTACATATAAACACATTTCGTCTGTATATTTTAGAAAAAATCCAAACATGTTATAAATATACCAGGGATTAAACATGTTTTCTTTTACATCCTGTACCATTTTCTCTCAGCTGCATCGATCGAAGTTTTATAAAGTGAAGAACGTCAAAAGAACGTTAATGTAGATCTAAAAGGTAAAGTGCGAAAACAGCATTTCGATAACTATTAGTGCGTAGAGAAGATTGATATAATTATTATCAATTATTAACATACATGTATTAATTCACAATTTATCAACATTTTTCAAAATTCAGGTCATCAACAATCTGCGTGGCTTGCGGGGGTTTCACTTCGTTTTATAACGGTCTGGTAGTCTTTACTATACTTGGGTATATGGCAAAGACAGGTGGGAAGTCCGTCATGGAATTAGCACAAGAGTCAGGTATGTGACTAATAACTAAATATTAACATATAAATATAGCCAAGAAAATACCCTATTGCAGTCAAGAAATTGTCGAAAGAAAGCATCTTATAAAGCATCTAGAATTCGCCTCTGAAATGATGTTAGGGAACTTAAGAGTAACAGTGTTTGGAAATTAAGTGACGAGAGAAAAATGATATATAAAACTTCAGGAAAAATTGGAGAGTTCTGTCCCTTTTCTGAATATATGCACAATGGTTATTGCAATTTCTTGCAGTCATTTGCACCGACAGGGGTGAAATCAAATTTCAGAAAAACAAAACAAAACGACCACTGCGGAAAATTCTTATTTCATGTAAACAATTGCATGGGTTGAAAGAGTTGTACACAACGGACAGTCATTTGTCTGTTACATTGAAAGATAGCACGGTATAAAGCATTACCTGTTGATTCTCGAGAGCTGAGTTATGGGGACAGGTCACACTAGTAGAGTAAACACAATTGGTGGCTTATGATATGATCTTCAGAATTGAGAAATGAATATAGTATCGAACAGGACTAAAACAATTTTAAAATGATTATGGTTTACTTCTTGATATGCGTGTTTAGTACATCAATGTCAGTTAATCTGGGCGTATATGCTTTAAAGTCTGATTGGTGTAAAAACAGTAGAATAGAAGTTGAATCCACGATGCTGTAAAATAGTCAGCTTCTTTTTCGACATGATGCTATAGACAGACTCAGTTCTTTAATTCGCATTTTCTTTTACATGTGTGTTTGATAGAGACTGGCACGGAAGACAGGTCGAATTCCATTTTACAGTACAGGTAACTTAAAAGAAACAACAATACATGATATGCTGAAACAAAATCATCATTTATCGTTCCTGCTACTGTTAGTTCATTCGTAAAATCCGATGTCATGTACATGTATGATGTCACAATTAAACGAACATTTTTAAGTGAAGGTTGAGGGTCTCAGAAGTGTAGTGATTACAACGTTTATTTGGTATCCTAGAGCACTGGTCCCTTGATTATAAAACATGTTTCGTGTTCTATTAGGTATGGACAACAAACGATATCAAGTTCAAAAATGTTTTACATGCCTTCAGATAACATGTTTGATGCATTTTTACAACGAATTTGTAAAATAGTTTAATATTTTATTGATTCAAAGTCTGAGTACTAGACTGAGAAGCATGGATTTATTTTTAATAATAACTGGGATTAATGGGTTCATTCTCTGGTCAAGTCGCATCCTAGATATCCTTTAGCAAAACACCTGGTGTTAAGTTTCTCCAGTCCACGCAGTTATAAATATGTACCAGAAATTAACATTTTACAGAAGAAACAAGGATTTGTCTTTTTCTGTATGTGTTTATTTAGAATGGGAAAGGACAATAATGTCTAAATCACGTTGAACAATATTATGAGATGCACATATCTATGTAAAATAAGCAACGGGCAATAAATAGTTTTGACAGGTTGTAAGAAGTGTTATTTCAAATTGATCAACAACATGATAGAGGTACGCCGCTTTCAAACTTCTCACAAAATCGCTCGATGCAGTTAATTTTTGTTCCATTCTAATGTAAACAAAGTGTTGATAACATGCACAAATTGGCAAACAGTCTAGATTTTGATTAGTTCTACTATTCTTTTACTGAATATCATGTACAAAGTAATTTCACACTAAATCCAAAAATACATATATAAAAATTGTGGTACAAAATTTGCAACGTTAGTTACGGGTGATAAAATCCAAAACTGGTGTCATAATACATATTGAGAATGTCATCATGAATATCTAAGTTTATACTGCTTATAAATCATGTCAATGTTTCATGTAATGTATTATGATAAATATCTCCTTCAAGATTAATTATTATTTGATTCGCCATTACCCGTTCATGTACTTACTTATCTCCAAACATATCATGCTCAGACCTTTGTAATTTTTACTACATGTTCTATTTAAACATTATGCTAAGTTATTGACATCCAAAGTCAAATAAACATACTATTTTTAAAACATATCATCCAGAACCTCCAGCAGTGATCCGTAGGTTGACTGGCTATTTTTTCACGATGAAACGTTAAAATCATGACTGTAAACAAAGTGTAAATAAAAACATACTGACATCAGAACGGAAACAAAATAAACATTTGTCTTCCTTTTCAGGTTCACTCTTTATCTCATATCTTTCGTTCAAAATTTTATTAATATCTAGCATCAAACAGAAGCACAAGTTTGGCCGAATAACTTGCGTATCTGTGGTCTAATATCTTAAGTAGATGTATTTCTAGTTTTCTTCTAATTCAGTTTGTATCTAGTCTTTGACATTATACATTTGTCAAGTATGATTAGGTCCATATCAGTTTTATCCTTATCTGTACGTATTTGTTTGACTTGATCAGGTAAAGCTTTTGTTATTAGTCTAAATCTTATAAACTTTGATTGTTGTGCCAGCAGTGGTCATTAACTGAATGTTATTTTTAATTTGTGTTGCAGGTTCTGGCTTAGCATTTGTAGCATTTCCTACGGCTTTAAGTTTGATGCCTGTACCTCAACTGTGGTCGGTGCTGTTTTTCGTAACCCTGATTGCCGTTGTCTTTGACTCACTGGTAAAGTTTCGTAATCTTGTCTTTAAACGAATAATCTATGCAATCATGTTATTATCCGGCATATATTGAGGTGGATATAACTATCTTACAGTTAGTTAGGCGACCCACTGCAAAAAGATTGTGGCAAAAACTATGTCCACAGTTTTATAGATACATTGTATGGCTATGACTTTTTAAATATTCTCGGTGTTTGCTTCAGTCCCTGCAGAGATTTAGCTTTTGATTAAAATATCTTTGGAAGTGAATCATTTCAGCATTTTCTTTTGTTTCTTTGGAGTTTCAAATGAAACATTGGGCAAGCTGTCAACAATAAGGATGAAATCGAGTGGTGCCTTGAGTTTAATATCTACAGAGATATTATTCTTGATCTGAATTCTATATGTTTTATGCATAACTTAAAGATGCCAGTAACTATCCTTTGGTTACAGTTCTTAAGCAACACAAATAGTTGAATACTTATTCGTGAAAGGCTATGTTCATAGAGATATCAGCTTTTACATGATTACAGTACAAATAATGTGAGTTGTATGGTGATATTAAATTGAAAAAATATAAAATCTCTTTTCTAAGACATATCTTTAAACATTTCACACGACACAGAGTATAAATACATGTATTAAAGATCATAACTCATATAATTATTTGCACATTTGATATCTAAATATACATTTCTTGTTTTTAAGTTTGGCATGTTTGAGACTGTGACTAGTGGTATCATTGATTTATTTCCACGGCATCTTGTAAAAAGGAGAATGTTGGTCAACATTTTAATGGGTTTGGTCTTCTTCGTTACGGGACTTCCTCTCACCATGAATGTAAGAAACAGGTCGAAATATTTTTCTTGTAAGGTGGAAGCCATGATTGGAAAGCTGATATGTCCATTATTCTCGAAATTTATCGGTGTGTTTGCATTTCCGGCTTGCTATAATAACTTTTGCCATCATACATGACGTCTACAGGAGTTTTCTAAATCATAACACTATCTTGACCATTTTTTTTCATTTCTTTCTTGAACTGAACATTACTCTGAAAGTATCGAATTGAATGTGTTAAAACTGCATACAGAATATATAACATTGATAGGAAGTGTGGAGTCCAAGAAACATAACTTTTACTGACAACATTGTTGCATTTTTTGTATGAATTATTTCCCGTCCTTTTGCTTCATATACAACGCTTTTTTCCAGAGCATACATGACTCATGACTTAATAAAAATAACAACTGAAACTTTGTATACTAACATAATGTGAGATAAAGAAGTGCAGTGCTAAAGATGCACGATTAGATTTTCGTAAAACGTTTAGCGCAATCGCCTTGTCCACATATTCTTGTTGACGAAGTGCGTGTACTGTTAAAATGCTTATATACTAACAGCCGAAGAAATTTCATCATTACGGGTGGCATTACATTGTTCACTGTTTGATTGGTACGTATCATCATTTGCGCTTCTACTTGGTTCCTTCGTGGTGTGCTTCAATTTGCTGGATATACGGTATGTTTAAAGTACTGTTGTGAACAATGAAGAAAATTATATTCGGAAATAGATGTTTGATTCTTGTATCACAAACTTCATTTTTTATGCTTCTCTGTCTTGTGTCGGTTTATGAGTGTTCCACAGAAGTAAATCTTAATCTTTGGTATCAGTTCGAAGTCTTGATTTTATACAGATGATCTGTGAAATCAGAAAGAAAATACCTTAGTGTCTTTAGTTTCAAATTATTTTTTCCCTGTAATATCGCCATACATGTATATTATTCGATCACTGCACCATTGAAAAATGGTTTAATGTCTTTATTTTCAAACACCTAACCGTTACTGTTCCATTGTCATTTATATTCTCCGTTTTCCATTGGTTTCAAATAGCTACCTGTAGTATTGGCAAATAGCGTAGCCACTGCTACAGAAAGGACACGTGCATATATCTGTTATCATCAGGTTTACCTATCATTCAAAGTTTAAAATTGTGCTATATTGTAGGTACTGACAGGTTTGCTCGGGACATTCAACTTATGACCGGAAGAGATGTTTCTGTAGTTCTCCGTGTAATGTGGACACTTTTGATACCACTGATTGTTGGGGTAAGTAAATGAATGCCAAGATGTAGCCTGTTCTTGTCGGTTATTAGTATTTTGAAAGTATCATGTAAAAATTCAAAGTGTTAATCCTCCACGTTTATTATTACACCCCACCAACAACAGTATTTTATGTATATTTCACTGCAACGTTAATCACACATCCAGTGTTTCTTTCTACCGCATTACGAAAATATTTAGAAAATTACCAGTGCAGATCATTTGCACAACCTAATCAGATCCAACTGTATTTGATCCAAAACCATGCAGTCTGATCATGATGTCCACTCTTCGCTTTGCCAGTCAATAAACTTTTAAAGGACATCCCCTAAACAATTAATGATATTGTCAAAACACGGACATATAATTTAACAAATTACAAAACACGGACATGTAATTTAACAAATTACAAAACACGGACATATACACGGACATAGTAGAGTAACACAGGTAAATGCGTACAGTGAAATACTGGACATGTATTTCAGATTACGTTATTTCTGCTGACCCGATACTCGACGCCTTCATATGGTGATGGATATGTGTATAGTACAACGTCTGTGGCTATTGGGGTGTTTATCGGTATGCTACCAATCATTTCAATGATAGCCGTCGGGGCAGTGTCAATAGTGAGAGAAAAGGGGTCGTTACTGCAGGTAAGATGATACTACAGTGTAAAAAGATGATGTCGAAACAACATATGAAAATGACGTCACCGCACTAAATGTTACCAAACGGACAATGTTTTACAAGAATTAAGTCGGAAATGGTGATAACTCATTAAGAATTTTGTTAATTTTATCACTATCTGCCTTGGCATGTATAAAACAATGTCCAGTAGCGCGTAAACATAAAATTTGTACTAATATTCTAGACAAATGCGTAAGTGCTTAACTTAAAAATTCCAGAGACTAAAAGAAAGTTTGAGGCCAAGTGTACATTGGGCACCAAACGACAGAGCTGCGCTGGAACAGTATAGGTTAAAGCCATATATTTACCCGAGGACTTGGTGGAGAAGGTTTGTTCTGAATATAAGAGGCATGAAGGAAAACCCATTATTCTAGTGTTTTGCAATATCTAGGTTTCGTGTTTTGCTTTGTGGATACATGTAACCACGAAGAATACAGAACAATATATATTGACCCATACTGCGTAACTGTGTTATACTTTTTGTTAATTGTTTTAGTTATACATATATATGTATCAATAAATAATATCCAAGACAAATATACAAATGTATGTTATATATTTGCAATTTCTTTCAACGCTTTATCAAAATGGACAACGTGTAGATAACCTTTACATATTTCTCATGCTTATTTATGATTGAACATCTGATTGTGGTATTTTAACCAGCAATATCACGTTGCAATGAATCAACAATTAAGGACAACCACTGATGAAAATGAACATATTTCTAGGTGAATGGTCCCTTAAACAGTATATGCACTCCTATTTGTTATTAATATTTCTAATACCCCTTGACAAAATACATGTATATTGAAACGTTTTGTATAATATAATGATATTGCCTTCTTTCAAATACAATGTACACTTATTGTTCTGCTTAAAAAAACTAGTTACCACGGCAAAAAATGATTCAACTTTAAAGATCTTCAGAGTCTTGTCCGAAAAGACTGCCCAGATTTCAAAACAATTTTAAACACTTGCTTCTTGGATGACACACTACAAAATTCTTACAAATTATTTTGGTTGGTTTAGACAATTCCATCAAGGATGGCAGGGCTAAATTTCATCACTGATTTCACCTGTAACGCATCGAAGTTTCTTCGACCTGTCCATTTCGATTATGTGTTTAAATTGGCCCTAGATGTTGTCAAACATTTACAGTTGCCGTTATAATCAGCAAAAAAAGGCAAATAAGTTTGATGACGAACAACATAAATTAAAACAGCAAATATTTCACTTGAATAGCTCTTGCTGTTTTGATATCAAGATGACTAAGCTGGAACTACATTGCTCATTTGAAGATTTTAGTCTGAAAACTTTGCAAACGTAAGTCGTTTGGAAACGTAATAGTCACCTTTTTTAATAAACACAGCAAAATTGCAAAATGCATATTCGACATCCCGTGCGTGTGTTCGAACGATCATTTGAAACGTAAATTTTAATTATTTATTGCTATCTAATATATTATTAATATTATAAATTACATGATATTAATTGTAATTTATTTTTTTACCATGACATTGTTACATATCAAATGAATCCTAAATCATATGTTGCAAATATATTTTGTCATCACATGTATATAACAATATAATTCTTGTTTTTAACTCATTTTACAGTCGTGGAGATTGATGACAAGAAAACAGAAACCATAACATATTGTAACAAATATCATAGTGAACCTCATTATATCAAACATTCTGCATATAAAATTTTGCTTTTTTTCGAGCAAGCTTTCTAATTTCAGACTGAAAATCTAGAAGTTTTGAAAACGATTTTCACGTTCACCCTCTGTTTTTACCAGATACAGGATATTGTCCTCAATAGTGGCAATGCAAAAAACTGTCATAAACAGGTATTGATCCTCTAATTTAACACCAATGTGAAAACTTGATCTTTGCATTATCACCAAATTTTAGGACAATATGATCAATGTGTTAAATTTAGAGAGTGAAGATGCTTTTTTTAAAACGTCTAGATTTCCGATCTGAAAGATGAACTCATCCTAACCAAATACGTTTTATTTCCAATATTCGTCTAACTGCTCTATATGTGGCGATAATAGTAACACAAGCAAATGAAATCATGTCAGCATATATCGCCAACGTTGACGTGTTAACGTTTAAATTCCCCACATGGAACGGGATTCAGCGGATCTGGATTCGATAGCCATATTTCACCAGTTGTTACATCATAGACACCAACCACTATGCATTCCTTGATAGACTAAATAGATAAACATAATAATAAAAGATCGGTAAAACATAATCTTACTGCAGCAGTCATATTTACAGTATAGATATGCCTTTCATAAAGTGAAACATTACTGAATGGGATTAATAAGCATTTTCAAACATGTTTTAAAACATCAAACTGATGCGGAAGTTAGCAAAAAAAACCAACAAATGTAAAATGAATGATATAGAATTAATTTCAGTAATTGTCCCATGTGTAGTTATGATCACATTTCTGAACGGACTTTAAGGATTTTCAAGTCAAGGCGTATACGCACTCATGGTTCCGACTCAGTCGAGCTACCCCAATCTACTCAGTAGATTTTCTATGAAAAGGGACACGCGTGTATATATTCGGACACGTTCACTGATGTGCTGTAAAAAGTAAACATACATTCGGACACGTTCACTGATGTGCTGTAAAAAGTAAACATACATTCGGACACGTTCACTGATGTGCTTTAAAAAGTAAACATACATTCGGACCCGTTCACTGATGTGCTGTAAAAAGTAAACATACATTCGGACACGTTCACTGATGTGCTGTAAAAAGTAAACATACATTCGGACGCGTTCACTGATGTGCTGTAAAAAGTAAGCATGCATTCGGACATTGTCATAAATTACCCTTGCTATGCTGTAGAACATAACTATAACAATGTTCTTACACTTTCGACTTAGTAGTAAAGTACTGTAAAAAGTAAACCATAACATGTGAACATTACTGTTCACGTGAGATCCGTATAAAGTAAACGTCCATTAGGATCAGTACTTCCACCCAGCAGGCACAGGCTGAAAAAAGAAGAAAACAAAGCAAAAAAAACAATCGAAATGAAAAGAAATGTTTAGATATAGTAATTAAGACTTGATCAACCCTTAATCTTCTAGCCTTAACAACCTAGTCTTTAACATTATTTCCAAAATCTAGTTTACAGGTCAACTGGACAATTGATGCTGTTTCTTCTCCCTCTGTAGTAAGATATATGTAATATATTTATAAATAAGTTACATAAAATGTTACGATTTTTATTTTTCTACCAATCAATTTGAGATCGATGTACGTGTATATATCAACAGTTTGTGACTGTTTTAAACCATAGCTTCCATCACCACTTATTTAGAACCAGTTTTGGCACCCTCATTGTTTGCAATTCAATTGTCCTATTTTGGTTAATTAACGTAGTAATCTTATTAATTAACTAACTAATTGCCTATTCTTAACAGTTGTAAAACCACCAGTGACACAATTTCCATGTTCCTCATTACGGCATGCGTTTCTTAAAATTATTTACCCGAATTCATTTCATTCTAAACTCGTACATTGTACCTAGATATACTTTCATAAATTCTTAGTGATACGTTAGTCAGATGCAACTACCAAAGTCTTTTGTTGAGCATTTAAAGAGTTTATTATTAAAACAATCTCCACAAACTTTGTCAGAGCCTCTGATGAATATGTATATATCAACAGCCTGTGCCTGTTTTAAACCATGCTGCTATTGGCCCCAGTGTTTTAGTACCAGTTTTGGCACACCTCCCATTGTTTTCAATTGCAATGTTGAACTCGGTTTTGTTGATGGCAAAAGATAAGACAAGTATCAAAACGCACATTCCTGCAATAACTTATATTATTTCATAAAGATAAATGCCATTGAATGAATGAATTATTCATACTATCCACAAAAGCAAACGTGTCAGTTCCACATTTCGGTGCTCAATACGCCAGCATTTCTAAATTCAATAAACGTTAGATGAGACTTCTATGTCCTTTCGGCGGCCATTTTCCGTTACGTCTACGTTGTCAATTACGTCAACGTTTTACGTGCTGACAGTCTAAGTTCTACAGTTGATCCGGAATTAGCCTCAATACGAATTTTCTGACACACAAGTCTTTTGCCGATATCATTTATTGGCACACTACGTTCACGTGATCGTTTATCGGCCCTTATAAGACAATCTCCAGGCAAACTTTGTCAGATATAGTAACCTGATGCAATATAACAAAATAAACTGCTATGGTCCAATAATGTGTATTTGTGTGTTCTATATTTTCTACAATATTTTCATAAGCTTTTTAAGGATATTAATGCCAGTATAAATGCTGTACATTTAACATGTTATATGCGTTTTCTGAGACTTTTCAATATATTTATTGTTGCGCTGTACTTTGGTTTCAACAAGGTTTTAAGTCACTTTTGTCAATAAAAGCCGACATGGTTGCATGCTGTACAGTAAACGTGTTTTATATATTAAAAGAATGTTACGCAATAAAAATGTCGTGATCCAAAAAACATGGTCATTAGAAGTTTGCTAAGTAAAACAACCACAAACAAATCATCCTCTGTTCTTTGAAGTTACTTATGCAAATACTGAAACATCTGGCAAAGTACAAGCGGCATCTGAAATTAATGTTGACATTAGAATAATGCATATTAGCGGATATTCATGGTAATATATTAGGATGCGTATACATGAAGCAGAACAACTAACTGACAGAGAAGAACGTATCTCTACACAGTCACGACCAGAATGTAAGAAGTCTGTTCTAAATGTTACAGGAAAGTATCTTATCATTTCAAATATTGGATGATAGTTACTAAAATTCAAATTGAAAAAAACAACAAAACAATTTGCCGACTTGAAAGGAGAACTTATGGTAAAGTCCCAAAATAGTTAGGGCATAGTAGATGATGATCATCTATATGATCCCTCCGTATATAGAAAACAGCTAAACTGAGCTGAAAGTTAGGTCTTTGGAAAATTATAGTGCTACATTTGTGCACGGTAAATTCAAACATTTTCAGATAAATACGCAACTTAAGAAGTCAGATATTTTCTGGGTAGCAGGAGGGTCAATTTTGGTGTCGTTCACAGAACTTGTTGGCCCGTTTAGAGTCACCGAAACCATTAATACATTCTGTTTTTGTCATGCAGTCATCTTTATCGGACGTTTTCTTCGTTATGAGTGTATCACCTTCATATTTTGTTCATCAAAAACGCTCATTTTTGTCGAAACACAATGATTGGGTTTTTAGCGACTGCATCTGTATATCCAAAATGGCGATTGATAGATGAATGAGATGGTTTTGATAGAAGTAAAGTAAATCTTGCCTGCGGTATAAATCGTTATTCCAATCGTTGTAAATATTAATATATATTAAATCTGTTTAATTTCATTCCTTATTTTAAATTCTAACATGACTCATGATTTTGTCTCTATATACAAAGAGTAGAAAAATTATGTTATATTAAACCATAAACAACGCGGGAACCGATATGCTGTAAACATGTCGTCATATTGCGCCGCATGACGTTAAATGAGTGTTCACGTAGAAAAAACGCTTTGCATTCATTCATCATTTGTAATATCTAGTCATGTTAGAATCGAAATAACATTCTTTTCAGTGTTGTTATCGTCTAATAAACAATGATTTGTCGTACTGATGCGCAGTTATTAACCACTCAGGCCCCCGGCCTTCGTGGCTAATTACTGTGTATCAGTACTCCAGATCATTGTTTGTTTATTAAACGATGAACACCACTTGAACGGATGTTATTTCATAAATAGGCTATAAATACAACGCGATACGCTCACGACTCAATGAGTCAAGCAACTGTTTTGAAAATCGTCCCTATCAATTCTGTTCCCAGTTGAAATTTCAGTTGCATTTAACTTTGGAACGATATGATGTATTTCCTGGAGCTTTTGAGACACATCTCGTCATACGAGAAATATACATTCTATGCACCTAAACAACATTATCACACATACCTCTCTCGTAGCAAACTTTATGTCCATGATCTTGGCCCCGCCTTCTAGTGTATATTTTCCCTGTCTTGCCAGTGTTTGGACGATAGGATCATCAATAGAAACCGTTTCTTGCAATGTGATGTTAACACAAAAGCCGACGCACAGAGCAAGCAAAGAAAATAGCGAGCGCTTCATGTCTATTCTTCTGTCCGTGTTCTTTTTACACTGCTACTATACGTTGAAGTCTACCAATATTACTTGTAACACATCGTTTGTGATATTTATACGATAGTTTAGATGTGCTGCAAACATTACTATATTGATAATTATAATTCATAATGTATAACGCAATCCTCTGCTGAGTTTCTGTAACTAAAATGCCTTGAAGACAAAAAGTAACGATCTAATTGTACGGTAGACAGTTGTTCCAATAGTAACAAGTACTGTGCTGTGTTGCAATGTATAAATGCCTCGAGGACTGTACTGTACACAGTAACTTTTATTTTCAAATTTAACAGATATCCAAACATTGAAAAGTTTACATATCTGCTTGTAATTGACTGTATTTGCGGGAATATGAAACGTGAAGGATTTATGATCTGCCAGAGATAATTTTGGCAAGAAGTATAATTGTATCGAAAACATTTAGCATGGATGTTCTTTGTTAGTTGACAATTCTACATTATAGAACACTTTTCACTTCCTTTATTTAAATTACTTCATAAAACTATAAAATACATTTCGATACACACTAAAATCCGTATATAACGAACTCCTTTGGACGACCTGAATTTGTTCCTCATATCCGGAGTATGTTATATCCTTATAGCGTTTTCATTTACATATGTGTATTGTTAATATGTTTCTAAATGTGCATCCTTCGTTAAATAGAGACGTAATTACTATAAAATTTAATGAAGAAGAAATAAATCGGGCCAAGAAAATTTGTTTCTTATATCCGGAATTTCTCTATATCCGGAGTCGTTATATACAGTGTTTACTTTACTGTATTTTGTAAATGCTTTAAAATTCAAACTATTAATTCCTTGTAAAGAAAAAGATTTTGAATCAACGTCATACATAATTTTTGCAATCATTGAACTTGATCACATATATAAGTTATCGAAAAACATGTCAAATAATTGATATAAATCAAACCAATATATTGTCGATAAATTAAATTCAATATCAATAATAATATCAGTTTTTGGTGTGTAATTTCATTTCAATTTAAAAAAAAAACTTCATTAAGGTTATTTAGATCGGTTTCCCAATAGATTTACATAGAAACGGCGTAAATAATTACGTTTAACATAAACTACAAACACTGCCCTTCGAAAGTGCGAAATATTTAACTCTTTGTTTCTAAGGTATAGAAAATCCAGATATATTTTTGAACGTATAAATCGAAAGCTCCGAATCTATTAAATCAAAAACATTGTTCTGATTTTGGTTGATTTAAAGTCACAATTATTTACACCGGTTCACAATTGATGTTGACAACTTGTTTTCCCCAGCTATGGTCACATACTGAATGCCTTAGGACTTAAACCTGTTGGCAAACCTGTCCTGTCAGTGGATGTAACATCCGAACAGAGGTAATATTGTATTACTGTTAGTAGTGACACAGCAATAAGGTAGGAAGGACCTGACTCTCAATCGGAGAATGTTTCATAGTAAATGAAATTCCTTCGCAGGTAAAGAGGTCTAGCAAGAACCGAAGAACATAAAGAAAATAATGTCCGATATGCGTCTTTTGTATAAGTGATTATAAAACAATGATTTTTAGCCTTTTATTTGAAAAAAAGTTCGGATCTAAAATTTATAAATTAAAACAAAATTATCATGCAAAAGGCCCTACAAATGCACCGAACACAAACCGTGCTTGCATATCGGTTGATTTACTCCATATATACCACTAAACTGTGATAAACCTGGTATGAGAAACTATATATTTTTTGCCCTTAATTTTTATTGATCTAAATTTACTGTCACAATGCGACATTTTATTGAGTAAAAATTGAATTTTGGTAGATAATGGCTATGCGTTAATTTATATTTAAGATAGAAAAGGATATAGCGATTAAAATGGTAAGTCAACCAAAGTTAAGGAAGAGGTGAAGCTATTGATAAAGTACAGTATAAAGGATCTAGTGATTGTAGTGTGAAGTCATCTGTATCAAAAACGAAATTTAGTAATCATTAGTCAGTGATTAAACGCAGTCATGAACCATGTAATATTCTTTAGATTTAGGGTTCAAATTTGGTAAATCTATATTTACAGTTTCAGTACTTTGTCAGAACATTTAAGGTACAGTACTTAGATTTCAATAAATATGAGTTGTAGTGAAAAAGTAATGAAAAACTACTTTCATAATATCGTGACACATGTTACTTTTTCAGGCACATGAACTTTCTGAAGAACAATTACAAGGTCAGTATTTTCTAAGACAATGATAATTATGTTTCTATTCTTCTCTCATCTCAATACATGTTTTTAATACAAGAAGTAGGAATCATTTGCTCGATGTAGAGTGCTTCATCCTGGGCATATACTTTGGTCACTGCTCCCTGAATCTTGCCCATTTTCCGCTAGCGTAAGAGAGATGACCATTCTCTTCTAGCTTATGTTGACTGGTCAAGTCAGTGTCGCACCCAGGCTAGGACAGTCACATAAATATGCATTTTTCTGACTATATATTTAAAGATTTTTACAATTATGATTTTTTAAATTGTGTCATAATTACATTCAACTACAACATAAATATTTGCTATGGAAACAGTTACTAGTATACAGTATACTCTAGAAAATGTAAAATACTTGGCATCTTTTTTTCTTAATTCAAGAATTAAAAGAGGCGTTTGATCTCTTTGACAAGGATGGAGATGGAAAAATCACAACTACAGAGCTTGGCACAGTTCTAAGATCGTTAGGCCAGAATCCGACGGGGGTCGAACTTCAAGATATGATACATGAAGTTGATGCGGATGGTTAGTATAAAATTCATTGAAAACTTAAAGATGCTATTCCAGACGATAAGAAATTGACTGGTATCCGTGACATATATTCATCATGTAATACGTAAAACGTAAGGGCCTTGTTTCCGCGTTACAATTACCATTTATTTGGGGTCTTTAATTCTAATCATCGCCAGAATTCGCAAAGAAAGTTATCGAGTAGTACCCTTTCATTATGCCTTGATAATGTCTTATTACTGTGTTTAAATGTATTGTCTCATTTAAACAACGGCATTAGGAAACGCTTAATAGTATGAGTAGCAAGCCGTTGTTGTGCTGTGGAAGCCCCTTCCTCTCTTCGAGATTATTTCCTTCTGGAGTGATTCTCGAGAACGATTAATCTACATTTTGAGAACTTTCCCAATCAAAAAAAAAGAAATATGAGAATAAATAAAACAAATCAATATTGGATTTAAGATTGATAAATTAGCAGGTTTTATATTATTCTTCGGCGATATCGTTTGTGTGGACACAAGGTTGCATCTCAGAACCTCAGTAATCTATAATGATGTGACATAATACATGTAACATCCTAATAACAATTTTGACGCTAGTGTATATACTTTAATTGGTGCATGTGATATGTTCAATACACACTACAATTTTATTTAAGTAGGGATATAAAAGATTTGCGATGTCGGGGATAGGCTAACAAAAAGTAATAGTATGGCTCTGGTATTATGCTGACACGATATAAATAAGATGAATAGGAAAAATATTTCTTATTCTGAATTGTTTCATCTAAACTTAAATTATTTCTGTACTGGAAATTAACTGAATAAGCTTGTACCTATCAGGCACCAAAAGCAAGTTATTATTTGGATCAGAGAAACAAGGGATAAGTAGTGTTAGGAGTACTGTAATACTCATTATGGCTTTCCTAAACACCTGCTAAAAAACAGTAACTATCTTACATAGGAAGTTTTCGATTAAAAACTAAATGTATCCTTTGACTCAACAGAAAATGGGTGCATAGAATTTGCAGAATTTGTCACATTGATGAGCACTAAATCTAAAGATCCAGAGACACAAGAACAAGAGTTCTTGGAGGCATTTAAAGTCTTTGATAGCGATGGGAATGGTTTTATCACTGCGGACGAACTACGACATATGATGACTAATCTTGGAGAAAAGCTAACAAATGAAGAAGTCGAAGAAATGATTAGGGAGGCAGATATTGACGGAGATGGACAGATAAACTATGAAGGTTTTAGAAGCCATTTATTTGAAGATAAAAAGAATAATGTTTAAAAGAAGAATAACACTACGAAGTATTTAGACACTTTAGATAACTATTGTATAGTTTTTAAATTGTATGTTTATACGCATAACATTAAAACAGTAAATGACCATGTTATGGACTTAAAGTGATATATGTGCTCCCTATTTGTAAAGCGTTGTGTGTCAAATTCTCTACAAGATTTTCCATTTGCTGTCCAATGGCCAATGGCTATCAGCTTACTTACAAGTGTTCTGAAATATGAATGATAAACCATGTCTTATTGTTCAAATAATAATTGATCTTCAAATAATGTAGCGTTTGACGGTGAAAGTGAATATCAGTTTAACAATATGAATGTCTAAATTTATCATCTCAATTTCAGAGTTTGTCAAAATGATGATGTCAAGGTAGACAGCGTAGTGCATTACCGACACGTGTAAAAATATCTTGTCCCATGGTCCAGAGGGAAACATAACTCATGACTTGCTTTTGTCTTCTTAGAAAATTAAATGTACTTGAAAAAGATAGATTATCTTGCGTTAATCCGTGTTTGGATGATGTTTTTCTATGACAACAGTCTAAAATTGGATTGTACTAACAATATGTAGTAGTCGGGACACCAATGAAAATCTCGTATGTATTTATATTTTAGTCAAAAGACCAACGAAAGACGTACACACAGATCAACTGATAACTTATTATATTTTTGAATAAATCATGAAAGAACATTAAATCACATTTGTTCTGCAAGAAATTCTTTATATGTACACTTTTCTTACCAAAACTTGATATTTTATCTGTGTATTAAACATTGTCAATGATATTTTGTGACCTTAACATGAATGGTATTAAATGATGAATCCACTTCTCTACCTGTATTTAAATTACTTCCTACAACTACAAAATACTTTTCGATACGCAGTTAACTCCGTATTTAACAAACTCCTTTGGAATATCTAAATATGTTCCTTAATCCTTATATCATGAGCACGTTATATCCATATAGCATTATTATACTTATGAAGAAGAAATCAATCGGACTTTTGCTATATATGGAGTCGTTATAAACGGAGTTTACTGTACTGTTTTTAAAATTCTTATAATGGCTGCTTACATAAGTTTTAAACCCCTTTTTAATGTTGTAATTGTTAAATCTTTAAATTTCAAACTTTTTTTTCAGTCATATAATTTTATATGTAATACATTGAAACAATGCATTGCTTAATTTAAACAAACATTAAATTAGATACCGACACACATGTTAAATAATTGATATAAATCAAGCCACTGATTTGTTGATAAATTTGGTTTCTATTAAAATCAATGTTTGGTGTTGAATTTCATTTCAATTATACGAAAACTTCTTTTTCAAAAAGAATATTTCAATCGGTTATCACAATATGATTTACCCAGACACATTGTAGATAATTACGTTTAACTTAATTAAAGCACAAGCCCTGCCCTTGAAAGAAAAACGATATATTTAGCTCTTAGTTTATACGGTATAAAAATCCGTATATATTTTCGAACGTGACAGTTAGTAGAAGTTAGCAGAACAATGAATTATAAATTCGGTTGATTCAAAGTCACAAGTATTTTAACCGGTTCACAATTGATGTTATTTGTTGACAACTTGTTTTCCCAAGCTATGGTCACATACCGAATGCCTTAGGACTTCAGCATCTGGTTAAACCTGTCCTGTCAATAGATGTAACATCCGAACAGCGGTAATAGTGTATTACTGTCAGTAATGAGACAGCAATAAGGTACAGAAGGACCTAACTCTCAATCAGAGAATGTTTCATAGCAAATGAAATTCCTTCACAGGTAAGGAGGTCTAGCAAGAACCGAAGAACATAAAGAAAATAATGTCCGCTAGGTGGTGTTTTCTTGCGTTTTGCCTGTATCAGTGATTACAATACAATGATTTTCAGCTTTTTATTTAAAAATAATTCGGATCTAAAATTTATAAATTAAAAAAAAATATCATGCAAAAGAGCCCTACGAATGCACAGAACACAAACCGTGCTTGCATATCGGTTGATTTACCCCATATAAACAACTTTACTGTGATTTACCTGGTACATGTATGAGAAGCTATATATTGTATTACCTTAATTTTTATTGATCTGAATTTACTTTGCCAATGCAAAATTATTTGTGAAAATTGGGTTTTGGTAGATAATGGCCATGCGTTAATTTATATTTAAGAGAGAAAAGTATATACTTATCGAAATGGTAAGTCAAATAATTATGTTTATAAAACCAAAGTTTTATATTTGAAGATGGGGATATGCTTTGATTTATATTTTGAGAAGTACAGTTTTAAGGATCAAGTGAATGTAGTGGTAAGTCAGCAGTGTTAAAAACGAAATTTTTTAATCACTTGTCTGTGATTCAACGCAGTCATGAAACATGTAATATTTCTTAGATTTAAGGTCAAGATTTGGTAAATTTATATAGACAGTTTCACTACCTTGTCAGAACATTTAAGGTACAGTTCTTAGATTTCAATAAAAATGAGTTTGAGTGAAAACTAAATGAAAGACTTCTTTCATAAAATCGTGACACATGTTACTTTTTTCAGGCACAACAACTTTCTGAAGAACAATTGCAAGGTCAGTTATTCCTAAGACAATGATAATCATGTTTCTGTTTTTCTCTCATAACAAAACATGTATTCACAACAATAAGCAGGATTCATTTGCTCGATTTAGATTGTTTCACCCTCGGTATATGCTTTGATCACTTGTCTCGCCATATTGCCCATTCCCCGCTAGTGTAAGAGAGATGACCATTCTCTTCTAGCTTATGTTGAATGATAGGCTGGTCTTATCATATCAATTCTTCGTCCCTTGAACAATAACAGATTGGTAGAATATTAGACGAGATGGAAATCTTATTCAATCGTGCCTTTTTAGGGTCACGATCATAGTCTCTAGTCAGTTCAGAGTTGCACCCATAGCGGCTAGTCCGGGCTAACAGAGTCACATTAATATGTATTCAAGTCCCGATTCTGTCGAGGTAAATCAAGGTTTAATGTAATCTATGAAGTCAGTAATAGCAATATTTAAACACATATATCATTATGCCTGCTTATAGCCTATTCTTGTTACAATCAGATAAAATGATATCATTAAATGTGATTAGACAAGTATAACGTACAACCTCATTTGAAGTTAAATTTGAATGGAAAAAAGATCAGCATTAAGTTTGTATTTGGTAGACTTTGTCTATCATAACTGTTTGCTTAACTTGACTTTATATTTCAACGTGAGCATAAAGCAGAGTTTGACATATAAATTTTATCCTCTGTATCTGTCAGTATAAGCCTCTCTAAATATATATTTAAATATTTTTGCAATTATGAATTTTCAAAATTGTATCATAATTACATTCAACTAATACAAAAATTTGCTATGAAAATAGTTATACAATATACTCTAGAAAATGTAAAATACCTCGCATTTCATTTTCTTACTTAAAGAATTAAAAGAGGCGTTTGATATCTTCGACAAGGATGGAGATGGAAGAATCACAACTACAGAGCTTGGCACAGTTCTAAGATCATTAGGTCAGAATCCGACGGGAGTCGAACTTCAAGATATGATCAACAAAGTTGATGCGGATGGTGAGTAAAATGGTGAAAATTCAATCACAACTTCGCGATACTATTCAAGATGATAAGAAATTGACTGATATTCGTGACATTTATTCATCCAGAAAAACGTGAAGCATAAGATTTATATCCGCGTTGCAATTACCATACTTTTGGGGTCCGTTTTTTCTTATCATCGCCAGAACTCGCAAAGAACGTTATCAGATAGTCTTCCTTGATTTTGTCTTGATAATGTCTAATCCATGTATTTAGTTTGACTGTCTCATTTACACAACGGCATTAGGAAACGCTTGATAGTATACATATCAATGCCGTTGTTGCGTTGTGGTAGCCCCTTCCCCCTTCGAGATTATTGTTTTCTTGGGTGAGTCTCGCAAGCGAATTGTCGAAGTTCACAATCAAAAACGAAATATGTACAAATGAAAAAAAAACATTATTGGATAGGTGATTGACAAATTAGTTAGTTTCATATTCTTCGAAGGCAATATCGTTTGTGTGGACGTTAGGTGCATCTGAGAACCATTGTAATCTATAATGATATGACAGATTAACATCCTAATTACAATCTTTACGCTTGTCCATACCATAATAAATGCATGTGATATGTTCAATATACACAGGAAATATTTTTAGCAGAGATATAAAAGGTTTCATTTGCGATGTCGTGTATAAGCTAGCAAACAATAATATTATGGCTTTGGTAATATGCTGACACGACATAAATAAGATGAATATGAAAAATTTTACTTATTCAGAATTGTTTCATTCAAACTTAGCTAATTTTTGTACTGGAAAATAACTGATTTAGGTAGTAACTATCAGAAACGAATTGCAAGTTAAGATAGGGATCAGAGAAAAAAGGTATAGGCAGTGACACCAGTACTGTAATACTCATTTTTGCCTTACTTAATACCTGCTACACACGTAGTTATCTATTAAAAACTAGACGTTGGTATCCTTTTTTCAACAGGAAGTGGGTGCGTAGAATTTGATGAATTTATCACATTGATGAGCACTAAATCAAAAGATCCAATGACACAAAAGGAACAGTTTTTAGAGGCATTTAAAGTCTTTGATAAAGATGGGAATGGATTTATCACTGGGGACGAACTACGACATGTGATGACTAATCTTGGAGAAAGGCTCACAGACGAAGAAGTGGAAGGAATGATTAGAGAGGCGGATATGGACGGAGACGGACAGATAAATTATGAAGGTTTTAGAAGCCATTAATTTGAACATAAATAGAGTAATGCTTAGAAGAAAAATAACACTACGATGTACAATGTTTTCCAGTATTAAGAGAGTTCAGATATGTATTTAATAGTTTTCGAATTGTATGTTGATACGTATAACATAAAAACAGTATAGGACCATGTTATGAATTTAAAGTGATATTAGTACTCCCTATTTGAAATGCTTTGTGTGACAATTTCTTCACAACATTTTCACTTGCTGTCCAATGACCAATGGCTATCAGCTTACTTACAAGCGTTCTTATATATGAATGATAAACCATGTCTCATTATTCCAGTAATTATTGATCGTCTAAAATGTGGCTTTTTTAGAGTAAAAATGAATACCAGTTTTAACAATATGAATGTCTATATTTTATCATCTCAATTTCAGAATTTGTCGAAATGATGATGTCAAGGTAGACAACAAAGTGCATGACCATAACGTCCCAAAGTCCAGAGGGAACCATAACTCACAACTTGATTTCGTCTACTTAGAAAATTAAATGTACTTGAAAAAGATAGATTACATTGCGTCTATCCGTGCTTGGATGTTGTTTTTCTATGACTATACTCTACAAATTCGATTGTTCTATTAACCTGCTGTAGTCGGGGACACCAATGAAAATTTCGTATGGATTTATATTTTAGTAAAATGTCCATCGAAAGACATACATACAAACATTAAATTAGATATTGGCACACATGTAAAATAATTGATTCAAAACTAACCAATCAGTTGTTAATAAATTAGGTTCATATCAAAATCAATGTTTGGTGTTGAATTTTATTTCAATTTTACGAAAACTTCTTTTTTCAGAAATAATTTTAGAATCAGTCTACCACTATATGATGGTCACATACCGAATGCCTTAGGACTTCAGCATATGGTTAAACCTATCCTGTCAATGGATGTAAAAGTAGAAAGTAAAAGTAAGCAGAACAATGAATCATTAATTCGGTTGATTCAAAGTAACTTGCCCTTAAAAACGTAATATTTAACTCATAATTTCTAAAGTATAGAAAATCCGGATATAGTTTTGAAGGTGACAGTAAGTGAAAGTTGCCAAAACAATGAATAATGAATTCGGTTAATTGTAACAATTGTTTTAAACCGGTTTAACATGATGTGATCGTGTTGAAAACTAGTTTTCCCCAGCTATCGTTACATACCGGATGCCTTCAGCCTATGGTGAAACATGTCCTGTCAGTGGATGTTACATCAGATCAGAGGTAAGAATGTTTCCCTAGTAAATCAGAGAATATTTCCAAGTAAATGAAATCGATACGCAGGCAAGGTCTAGCAAGTGTCGAAAAAATTAGATAAAATAATGTTCGCTTGTTATAGCATTTTTATTGGATCAATGATTATATGTCACATATTACAATGATTTTTTTAAGTTTTATTTGAAATAATTTGGTTATAAATTTTATAAAAAACAGTTCAAGAAATAATTATCGTGAAAACAAGCCCTACGGATGCACTAGACACAAACTGTGCGTGCATATCAGTTGATTTACTCAAAATTAACCTCTTACATGTAACTGTGATCAGCCTGGTATGAGAGACTACATTTTTTTATGCTTACTCTTTATCGATCTTAATTTACTGTCACAATGCGACTTTTTATTTTTGGTAGATAGTCGGTATGTATTAATTTATATTTTAGATTGGAAAGGATAATGCGGTCAAAATGGTACTTCAAATATGTTTATAAAACCTTAGTTTTATTAATGAATATGGTGATATGTTTTGATGTACATTTTAGATAATGCAGTTAAAAGGATAATGTTTGAAATCTAAATTTATTATCTTAATTCAGTGGTTTAACGTATTAAAAAAAGTATTATCCTTTAAACAGAGAAGTAGTCATTTCAAAAAGTTAAAGTGTGGAAATTTTCTTGTGACTGCTTTACTAAAATGCGAGATCGTTTAACGTTAAAATGAAAGATTACTTTCATAAGATCTTGACACGTGTTACATTTTTCAGGAGCAGCAATTTTCTGAAGAACAATTGCAAGGTCAGTAAGTCATTTTTCTGTTTTTCTCTCATATCAAAATAATTATAATGTATGTATAAACTACACTAACTATGAATGATTCGCTCGTTTAAGATTTCTTCATCCTAAGCACATGCCAAGGTCACTTGTCTCGCCATCTTGCCCATTTCCCGCTAGCGTAAGAGAGATGAATATTCTCTTCTAGCTTATGTTGACTGATAGACCGGTCTTGTCAGGTCAATTCTAAGACCATTGAACAAAACAGAGTGGTTTATTAGCCGGGATGGAAATCTTATTCAATCGTGCCTTTTCAGGGTCACGATCATAATCTCAAGCCTGTTCAGGGCCACAACCGTGCTAAGACAGTCACATAAATATGTATTCAAGTTCCGTTTTTGTCGAGATATATTAAGGTATAATGCAACCTTTTAAGTCAGTAAAAGCAATATTTTAAAAACAAATATCATTATGTTTGCCTATAGCCTATTCTTGTTTCAACAAGATAAAATGATATCATTCAATGTGGCTAGTCAAGTAGAAGGTACACTATGTTTTAAGTAAAGTTTGATTAAATCATTAAGTTCGATATTTGGCAGACTGTTTCTACGTGTTTGCTAAAACTGACATTAAATATCAACGTGAGGTGTGTTTGACGTCATAATTTATCCTCTAACTAACTGTAACTGTAAGAATAAACCTCCCTGAATATATATTTAAAGATTTTTGCCAGTATAATTTTAAAATTGTGTCATTATATCTAACTACTGCATATATATTTGTTATGAAAATAATTATACATTATACTACAGATAATGTCAAACATCTACATGTTTAAGTTGAATCCTTACAAGAAAGTTTTGAAGAAGGTCATATCTTTAACACATAAATATTAATGATGTTGGATGGTCATAATTTTTGTCGTAAACTGAAACTGGCGTATTTCTTAAAAGACATAATGCCATTTGTTTTCTTAACTGGACTTTATTGTTATTCAGTAGTTCACTTTAGTTCAATGTTACCACAGATGGATTGGAAATGATCTAATACCCACACAAATGTTTATGGTAGACAATAGCTTTATAAGCTCAAAGTAATCCATTTCAAACAAGTATACTAAATGCGAATACTGGATAGGGATGAAAACAAATACCCACACCAATATTTATTTGAAAAATACAGACATATTTGAAATTAATGACGTACATTTTGAATGAATAAATCATACGACGTCCCGCGCTTAATATTTACAATAAAATATACAATATTGTGTCTTTAGTTAAATTATTTTCGGCGAAAGATCGAAATCTATTTTAATTTACGAATACCAGAAGTAGTTGAAATTGTTTTTTCTTTAGCGTGACTTCGCCGTCCTGAATCGACCTTATAGATCTTCTGAAACGAAAGTTGTCATCTGTTTCTCTGTTGTATTATCTTTGTATCTTTTAAATTTCTTTTACCTTTCCGTGACCAGGCTTCTTATCGAAATTTGTAAATATATAATGTCCATTAATATGTTCTAGCCAATGAATATTTTACCAATGTATGGTGATGATTGAATGTAAACTGCTTAAATGATTAGATAAAAAAATGCCTACGGCGCATAACGAAAAGGGCTAGTTTGACCAAATTTCAGTAACTCCTTCATTTCTGGGGCTATCTAGCTGGTTATACTCGTAGAGCTTAAAGTGACATTATGCGCATTTTTTCAAGTAAAAATCCAGCTGAATATGGTGTGTGTGTGTACAAAAGCGTAGAGGAAATAATAGCTTTTAACCCAATACATCAAACTCTTCCCGCTATCAGTATGAAAAAATAACTTTCCAAATATTGATTTTCTTATTTGACTGGGAGAGTCAATTTAAGAAAAGAACAACTGCATGCAGGAGTTGCTTCCCTTCCACTGCCGAAATCTCTACCAACATCAACAACGACACAATCAACTATCTTTTTATCAGTCCGATTTTTTTTATATCTGAAGCACCATGTTCAAATACTAATGCGGCATTATCATTTACTGAACACATTTAAATGCACAGCAATCAAAAATTACTTTCATAAAACTGTCACCAAAAATACACTACGTGCAGTAAGATGCGCATAATGTCACTTTAATCTAAATAATGTACCAAAACATATTCTGACCCAGTTTAATTATGACTGGATAAAAACTATTTAAGCTAGAGAGTACATAATGGAAGAAAAAAACTACCTAACCCAGGTTATCGCATTAATACGCCCAGTCTGGATAACTGTATATAACAATAAAGCACGGTGGCACTTGACTTTGTTTTACTTTTTTGAAAGTTTATTGAATGAAAACACCATACAAAAGCTATGAAAAAGGTAAATACAGTCCAACCTCTCTAAACAACTCCGAAGAACAAAAACCTCTCCAGAAAGACAGATATCTCATTTCCCAAAGCAGTTATATCTGAACAAATTAACCTCCCTAGAGCAACAACCTCAACAAATACAAATTGATGTTCCCTTTGATGCTGTTGTAGAGATGTTATACTGTATTTCTAAATGGTAGCAAATAATTTTATGAAAATAAATTGCGGAATTCTTGTGTTAAATAATGTTTGCGGGGTACATGTTCTTCGAATTGCAGCCCTATCTTAGTTTGATGACATATTTACTTTTTCATCGTATTTCTTTACAAGAAGTCATTTATACTACGACTTAAATAAATCATTTAATTTTCAAGCATATTAATTTTCTGAATATTGAGAAAGTTTTTACAATTCATTTCTATCTTTGATACAAAGCGTGTTTTGATTTAATTTGTGAAAAGAAGGCCGGATTGACGTATATCTTTGTTGTTTGTTGTGATTGGATAATAAACAAAGTTTGAAAAATTATAAAATACTTCACTTTAAGCAGAGCCTTTTCCCCGCTAAAACAGTTTGGAAACGGATATTTTGATCTGAATTTCGTGCTCATAACCAAAACTAATATTCTTACTTGCAGAGTTTAAAGAGGAGTGGTGTCTCTTTGACAAATATGCGAACTTGCAAATATGCTCAACGAAGTTGATACAGATGGTTTGTATAAAATTCATTCACAACTGAGTCATACTTTTCAAGACGATCACAAATTTACTGATATTCTTGACGTTATCCATCCTATAATACAAAAAGTAAAAGATTTGATTCAACGATGCGACTGCAAGACTTTTGGTGTCTTATTTGCTTGTCATCGCCAGAATTCGTGAAAGACGTCAGAAAGTCTCTTTTTTATTATGTCTTGACAATGTCTAAGCCATGTGTTTAATCTGATTGTCTCATTTAATCGCCGTGGTAGCCCTTTTACGTACCCGTTCGACATCATTTCCTTCTGGACTGACTCGAGAGCGATTAATATAATTTGTAAGAGCTTAAGTAGTCAAGAAATTGATAAATATAAATAAAAAATCTAAATTAAATTGATATTGAATAATTATTAATTGACAAATTAGTCGTTAAACATATTTTTCGTCGGCAATGTCGTTAATGTGAACGTTAGGTGGCATCCGAGAACAGTAGTAGTCTCTTATGATATAGGCTAGCAAAGGATGATATTATGGCTCATGGATTATACACTAACATGATACAAGTAAGGTAAATTGAAAAACAATTTATTTCAAACTTAAAACTATCTGTACTGGAAAATAACTGGCTTTTAACTTTCAGGAACCGATTGCAAGTTAATAGAGGGATAAGAGAAAATGGGATAGGTAGTGTCATCAGTACTGCTCTACTCATTTTGGCCTTACTAAACACCTGCTAGAAAACTATTCCGCTGACAATATTCTTTTAAAATCTTTATTTTCACGAGAATTTAAGAAAATTATCTCATTGATGAGCACGAAATATAAAGATGAAGGTTTTATAAATCATTAATTTGAAAATGAATAAAAATGATAACACTACGAGGTACAAGGAATTCGTCAGATATGTATTTGATAGTGTATTTGATATTAGTGCGTGAAACACAAATTGACCGCCACGTGTTAAACAGCATACAAGGTCAAGAGAGAAAAATAAATCAAATATAGTAGAAAGGAGCTTTTTTTCGTCTTCTTAGAAAATGAAATGTACTCTTTATACTTAAAAAGATAAACTTGCGTAACCCGTATTTGAATGTTGACGACCACGTGTCTAAAAGTTGGACGATACTGCACATCTGTAGTTGGGACACCAATGGAAATCTTGTATGTATTCATTTTTGAGTTGGAACACCAACATACAAAAATGAAATACAAAAAAATGGACATATATACTACACTAATTTTATGGTGAGTGCGGGAATTACGGACGCTAAAGTTTCAGTCTTTGAATAAATCATGAAAGAATATCAAATCACAATTGCTTTGCAAGAAAGTCTTATGCACACTTCTTTTGAACCATACTGGATATTTTATCTGTTTATTAAACATTGTCAATGATATGGTATGACTTTAACAGTACTACTTCGTGACCTAAATGATAAGTAACGATTTTCCAGCGTATCGATAATTGTCATTAATTTTTCAAACGTCCTTGCACTTTTGTTGAAAGCTTTTAAGGAAGGTTACCTATAAATTGGATACGAAACATGGCTTATGCTCAATAGAATCATTTATACGTCACGCAATATAATACTGAAATCAATTTTATAATTACATAGACCAAACTAATAGGCTATTTGATCATGCAATTTTATATAACACTTCATTTAACGATTTAACTCTAATAAATGATTGATGTATTAAACATAAGGAATACCTCGTACTAGTATTATGAATGCCGTCGTTTTAGGTTTTATTTGCCATAAAATGACATTAACCGCCAATACACAATGACAAAAATAGGGAAAACAGATTAAGACAGTTGTATGCACAATATTTTCAGAGAGACTTGTGAGTAATTAACAATTACGTGACAACCAGATCTACTAGACTAAGTACTAAAAATATGTGTCAAGTGGTTGCCATTAGAATAATCAAAAACAATTTTCACTGTTCATTTGATAAGTTTATGTTTCAGTTGTGTTGGATAGAAATCTAATTAGAACCCGCGATATTTCTTTGGAAAAGAAGACTTAGTATATATATTTCAACAGCAGTACAGCAAAAATATAAAAGAAAAGGGTGGAGTTTTGTTCTGTATCCAGTTAACCCAGCGAGAAACTGTCATATTGTCACTCTTTTGTTTTATTTCTTCCACTGATCAGAATTAAAATATTTCTCAAATATCATGATTATTATACTCTTTTTAAAGCAATAATAGAGTTTGATTCAACGACAATATAAAATTATCGTTTGCAAGAGGACAGCATCAAATACTTTTAAGTATTCAACAAAAAACATCTTTCCACGTTTGTTTGTGCTGATGGGTTAGAAGTTTAGCTGGTATGTAGAGAGGAAATCATTATGTAGTTGGTCTTCTTGAATAACTGATTCATTTTGCGTTTGACAAAGAGGTAAAACAAGTAAAAATTTACAACAAGTCGTGTAGTGGTAAAATGCTACAGGCGAGGATACACTTTTTCATCTCCTAGCCCAGCACTAGATATGATTGTTAATACTTTTTGCTTTGTGCTTCCCCACCAATTACTGTCTTTATCGCTTCCATTTGAAAATCAGAAGTTTTGTGTTTAGAAAAAAAGATATCAAATAAGCAGAGGTCTACTACACAGACTAATTCCAAATCAGCGGATGATCGGATGTATTTTACGGTAGTTGTGGGCTTATCAACTATGCTAGTTATTTGCATATTGCGCCTTGTGTTTGCTCATTGGTTTTTTTTTTATAATCTGATATGTTAAAACTTATCATTTACGCCTTCTAATGCCGTGGTAAAGAATCTGACGAGAATCGAGACGCGAGTGCGTCCAAATAGCGTTACATTGACAAACGTATCACTAAGAATTTATGAAACTATATCTAGGTACTTGTACGAGTTTAGATTTAAATGAACTTGGGTATATAGTTTTAAAAAAAATGCATGACGTAATGAGGAATATGGAAATTGTGACACTGGTGGTTAACTGTTAATAATAGGTTATCGTGTTTCTTTTTATCTTAGCCGTTTTATAAACTTATACGCATATAGTGTGGGTAAACGGTAACAGCCAGCAAGGGAGGTAATGCGGATTTGTTAAACATCCGCGTTAAAGATACTCCGCTGCATTTCTTTCCCTTATAATGATTTTGGTCATGTTAGAATCGAAATAATTTTCGTTCCAGCGGTGTTCATCGGCTCATAAACAACGATTTGACGTTCTCAACTGCTATAATAAACCACTCAGGCCTACGGCCTTCGTGGTTCATTACCGCGGATGAGATCTCCAAATCGTTGTTTATGAGCCGATGAACATCGCTAAAACGAAAATTATTTCTTAATTATATTATTTCATTTCTGGTGTTTATCTGCGTAAAGAATTTAGAAACATATTTGTTATAAAAATTTCACACTAACAAATACTTGTACAATGTACATGTAACTTGTACACGATGCTGTTATTGATTTAAATCATTACGATCTAATACTCTCAATTTCTTTTTACTGTTCACTGATGATAAAGGAATGCGGTCTGTCAGTTGCTACAGTTTATAGCATTCACAGTATTCGTCAGATTAATGAAAATAAAAGTTCAGTTTTCTCTTATATCCACAGCACCTTATCTTCATTTGTCTATCACTTCTGTTCTCTTCATTTAAATCTCACAAAATGAATGTATTGTTGAAGAATAAAACAGAAAAACCTACTCTCGGCCATAAATATCAAATGCTGTTGCCTATGGCTAGCGAATGATCCGCAGTATATGTAATTTAGGCACGACCCAAATAACTCTGTCATTACAATATTTGTAAACTATTTGACACTGTATCCCCTAAAAAGTATCTTGAAAAATTGTTTTGCGGACAAGTAGATGAATGTCGAATATCACTAACTGTATACGACCAAATGCTGTTGCCTATGGCTAGCGAATGATCCGCAGTATATGTAATTTAGGCACGACCCAAATAACTCTGTCATTACAATATTTGTAAACTATTTGACACTGTATCCCCTAAAAAGTATCTTGAAAAATTGTTTTGCGGACAAGTAGATGAATGTCGAATATCACTAACTGTATACGACCAAGAGATGTTTACTTGTTAAGGATCTGGCTTTGGATATCTTTTTCATATACAGGAAACGGAACCATCGACTTCCCAGAGTTTCTTACGATGATTGCAAGAAAGATGAAAGAGGCAGATAGTCACGAAGAAATTCGTGAAGCATTCAAAGTGTTTGATAAAGATGGTAATGGGTTAATAAGTGCAGCTGAATTGAGACATGTGATGATAAATCTAGGAGAAAAACTTACTGATGAAGAAGTTGATGAAATGATTAGGGAGGCAGATGTCGATGGTGATGGGCAAGTGAACTATGAAGGTAATGATTAATTGTTAAAGAAAGAGATATGTGCAAAGGTTTTTTATGAAACGTGATCATGTTTGATATAATATTTTATATAACACATGATGCTACAATTTTCATGAATTATGAGTGAAAGATGGTCTTATATTGAAAGCAGGCATTTCTGTTAATCTTACAAGTACTTGAATAAAATTCAGCCTGCCAGTAAATTAGTAGGAACAGAATTGGTTAACATTTCCATTTCCAATCCTTTAGCTCAAGAGAACGGTCATTCTACTACTTTATTCGACGCCGTCAGCAGGCGGCGTCGAGTATGTGGAATGCAAAATAAATTTGATCCATGGACGCGAGTCTATGAATAGCTTCGTAAAAAAATAATTAATCACGTAATTTTTCTACATTCGAGGCTTCCAGGACATGAACTTTGATTTGTACACAAAATTCAAGAAAAGATACATTAATCAAAACCATGTCCGCAAACTAAACTCCTTAATGCATACAATAAAATAAGAAAAATAAAATGACAAGATGAAAATCACACTGAATAGTTTCATCAAAGAGTCGAAATGTAAATTAGTGCTTACAACCGAATAAATTCAATAAAAATAACCCAGGTGTTATATTTTGAATAATTTATATAATTCATATAAGTTGTATTGATAACAAATATCATATACCGTTCTTAAAAAAAAAAGAGAAATATAAATTTCGTTAGCAGAAATCCATTCTCAGTCTGTCGAAAAATAAACTATTAATAGCATTTTGCATTCTATTACGCATTCTATTTATAAAACACTTGTGTCGGACATGTTTAAAATGCGACTCACATTACGGTCTTATTGCGGTCCTATAGCGGAAAGCGCAGCCCATCGGTAATGCTTCGATTTTTGTTAATAGATTGTTTATATAACTTGAAATAACATTGTATGTTATTGTGAAGTAACGTTAGATTTTATGAATAATGTAGTTAAAACTGCTTCTGTACGATACAAAGGGATAATAGTTAATATGCTGTTTGTCTTATGTTTTAAATGATCATGAACGAATCCGTCTATGCAACTCCTGTAAAACATTCGCTCATTTCAAGTAGATAATAGTGTATAAAAACTATTAAATCACTTTACGGAAAGCTATTAAAATGATAAAACATCTTTGGTGGCGTCTTTTATGTATGCATTACTGTATCGTCTTGTATTGTGATCTGTATTGCCTGCGTGATCTATCTTAGTGTATGTGTAGTCTATATTATTTCAAGTGTGATTAGTATGCTTGATCTTTTGTATTGCATTAGTGATTTGTGTTATTGCCTGTAACATGTGTGGGTGCTTCATAAACGTTTTTTTTACCTTGAACATAATTGTAGCCTTAACGAAGGAATCATTCTGCTGCAAATTTTGTTGTCTACCACATGTGTATTCTATGATTGCTACTATTTTGTTTTACTGACCAATGTGTTTAATCACATTTTATGCACATTCAAAAAAATTCAATCTTGTATCCTAATTTTGGTTTTCATGTTTCTTTTCCAGAATTTGTGCATAATGAAGATTGCTAAATAGTGACTAGAAAATACACAGAGGTAGTAAAGGAACAGAGTGTCTTACCGGAAAAATGCATTTGTTTTAGATTTACAACGTAGACATTGTGAAGAAAATAAATATGGACTGTTATGATACCACTCGTATATAAAAATTTCTTCTTTTCATTTTAAGAACAGTCAACTAAAAATGAAATTGATATGTGTGGTTTTGTAAACATGCTAGTACAGTAAAAATTCTGAACAGGATTTTCTGTCACTTATTTAACTTAGATTTAAATGCATTTCATACTTTTTAAACTGGCAACTGGGATTAAATCATGTTTTGGGAGCACATTATGTTTGATTATTGCAGCATCTATGATAAATATCGTGATGTTTATATTAACACTATTGTTGTGTTAAAATAGATTGAAGGAAAACAGAATTTGACATGCCGATTTTATCTGCATTTGAACAAACTGGTTTATATGTGTATGTCTGCATACTTGATTACTCAGTGGTTAACCCATATTTTCCTTTAATTTAATTCACTCCAAGTGTACAACATCACAGGAAATAAAAGTGACAAAAGAAAGCAAATACCAGTCACAATTTAGTTCAGTAGTTGTATTACATGTAGTTGACTCCCGTTTTGACCGAATTACGGTTAGTTTTACGGGCGGACCGCCTCTGCTTGGGAAAACAAATACTTGATGCCAATCCTTCGTAAGAAACTGACCACTTTTAAATATATAGATACTTGGTTGGTAAATGTAGAGGTTACAATGATTTCAAGTCAAATACTCTAACAAGTCGACATCGGAGGTGGGTTCATAGTTTGGGACTTCTTTGTTGTGTGTGCGTCAAACATACTTCAGGTGAAAAGCTGCGTATTTGAGAAAATGCAACTTATAACTTTTCAGAAAATATTATACGAATAATATAGAATATATCATTTTATAGTCAAACCTTCCTTCGGTAATGATATAATATCTTACGAAAAGTAATGACAAAAATTATCATTTATAAGGAACGTTTCCCTAAAGGACCAATAATATAGCATTTTTGTTTCTACAAAAAAGATAGTCTTGATTTTTTATTAAATAATTGTGAAACATCTATATCATCCAAATTTAGATGAGCTAACGTGAGCTAATTGTACACAATAAATAAGATCATCTTGCTAACAAAGTATCCATTGATAAATCATGACGATGTGAATTGCAACACTGATTTGAATATACAGTCAAACTTGTATTAAGAGACCGCCAAAGGGAATGGCCAAAACGGTCGCTTACTAAAATGATCTCTTAAAACAAAGTATCAATGAAGACGGCAACCGTTATCCATAAAATCGTTCTTATCTCACGTGGTAATATTCCAAAAATAGCAAATTACTAGTAGTTTGTACATGAAAGTACCGAAATCGGTAAATACCCGACAATTAACACCTGCGGACATAAGTATGGACGATAATCCTTATGAGATTTGAAACCTCCGTGCCTAACTGGGACGTGAAATGCAACTTTAAAGCGGTAAGTTTCCATAGAAATGATCTGTTTGCACATAAATGGTCGCCTAATACGAACAAAAGACCGATTATGGGTCGCTAATTTTTGGTCGCTGGTCGCGTTAGACAAATGTCGCTTAATGCAATAGCAAATCAGTGTAAAAACTCTCGGGGGGGGGGGGGGTCAAAAACTGTCGCTTAAGACAAAGGTCGCTTAATACACGTGGTCGCATGGGCAAGTTCGACTGTCTACAATTACATTTATAATATTCAAAACTTGGTGGCAAAGAAGAATGACAAATCAATGCATTTTAATGAAAAGGTCGTAAATGTTTACAATATAATAATGCTAAAAATAGCAGGTTTTAAGCTTGTCAATTGTTTGTTTGATATTCTACTAACGCCATAACGGATAACTCTGACTTGAAAGGTATATTTAGTTCCAAAGGGGTCTTTTTCTTTCATATTTTGTTTCGTTTCGTTTCCACTTTTATTTTCTTAAAGGGTTACTAGTAATTATTGTTAAGAGATGTCGTGTCCCTTCATCGAACAAATGTAGTTTTCTTTTTTTGTCGGTGTTAATTGTCCTACGGTCTAGGCTGACAGAATGTATATAGATGAGCGCGGCGGGTAGACTGTCCTATTTACTCTCTCTATACGAAACCGATCTGTACACATGAAAATCTTACGATTCTATAAAAAAAGCATTGAGCAAATCGATTACCTTTGAAAATTAAAGACCAAATTAAAAATCGTAAGTTCACCTACCTTTGTGCAACAATTTGGTCTTAGACTAGCACATCCGTTTCCAGAAGCCAGTATATTGAACTCCCGTTCACACCAGCGGTGTCGGATATGCTGGTTTCTCCACCGTGTTGTATGCTCTAGGAAATAATACAAGAATGATCAATGATTAATACAAATCAATCTTTAATGTGCTTTTTGTATGCCATAGTAGTATATCTAAAGACTGAGCTATTTCTTATTAACAACTCATAACCACACATCATTAATTTTTGAATCCCATGTTTTGATCATTACTGCGTCCTAAATATCGTCTCTAATCGGGTGTCAAGACCTCAAGCTGCATGAAAGCCGACTTAATGAATAACTGCTGTATTTTTAAAAAATAACAATTCAAACGTAGAAATGCGGATGTCGTACAGAACGAGTGTGTTCTGTTTGTGATATTCAATTTTCTGGCTAACAAAATAGGGTAAGACTATTTCTTTACTCTTTCCCTTTTCTTTTTAATCAGTTCCGTTAGATCGACAACATATTTAATATTTTGCTTCATGATTAACTTGACCATTGAGATACATTAAAATGTCAGTAAAATGCAAGACTTTTAATTATTACTTAAAATGGTATTTTAAACGTTTTTATCACAAATATCAGCTGAAAAATCATTCTAATGCCATTCAACATAAAAGAAGCTCTTCACATTATATGTACATAACTTTGCCTTTAACCATTAATAGTGTTATCAGCGGAAGATATGGCCGTCTCTGACTGATTCTTGTTTCTTTATTTTCAATCCCGTAAATGAATTAATGCCACCAGCTTAGCAGTTCTTCATTAGTATCAGGATCTTTCTTGTTAATGTAAGAACAATCTGGACGCTTTTTTAAAATATTTTTCTTCTTTCATGCCTAGACTGCGTTCAGTTAATGAACAGCTAGTATTTACTTGATAGTTATTATTACCTATAATACAATGCAGTAGAAAAGTTGATTGCCATACAAGTACCTGCGTTTATGTTTAATCGAACCCAGGTACCCCTAAACTTAAGTTCTTCAGTCCGACCACCTATCTAAGGCTGTAATTACATCCAAAAGCATTTTCAAGATAAAGAGGCGATTTTTCGCTGATAACATTCACTCACAAAGATATAAGAATCAAGTTAACTTGTCCGGCTAATACCAGTTTCTACTTTTGAATTTAAGGTTCTAGACGTACAAGTTTCTACAGGGATCTTTTAGTGACACTTCTTATTTATGAATCTGTGAAAGTATGTTTTTGAATAAAAAAATCATACTTTTCGTTTATTTAATTTAAGTAAACTAATTTGTGATTGAAACTTAAAGCTGCTCGCTCTCAGATTTCGGTGAAAGATTAATTTCTCCGAACTGTCTAAAATTAACATGTTTTTGGGCGAATAATCAAATAAAGATGTTCTGATATAAATTTCTGTATTGTTTTCTGTATTTTGAAATTATACACTACCAAATGTTAAAGTGTTACATACGCTTTTGAAATTCCAATTAAAATATTTAGTGTACTGTAGCAGTGCCGTTAAACCAAGCTCACCAACTTTTTTAACAAATGCACTTAAATCCATATGTAGATTTTCACGTTTGTTGATGGTTCTAGTCATTACACTTTATGTAATACGTATATCATTTATGAGAAATTTATTATTTCACCGGAAACTGAACGATCAGCTTAAAGGGAAATATTTTAGTAAACATGACGTGTTCCTTTTTTAATGCAATTTATTTCATATTCTGTTTGCAAACACGCAATTCTGTATCATCAAACATTGATAGAACGTCCCGACATTGTATTCACAGATTTTGTAATCTTCTTCTTACATACTTATTTTTCCATTTGAAAACAGCTCCAAATTGTCACTGTGGTTAAAAAATGGTATGAACTGAAATACGGGCTTACATAAGACCTCACGATTCCTTTTTTCATGGTCGGGCTCCAAATGATGTTTATCGACAAAAAGTCGTATAATAAACTTAAAAACTGCCTCAGGATAGAATACAGTTTAAATTATAGGGATGAGTTGTATTTTTTTTGAAGCCAGAATGACGTGTAAGTGGGTTGTAAGTAGCAGTCTTTCGTCTATATTTGTATTTTGGTTTACAATTCCTCCAACTTCTGTCGTTCTTCAATACTTTGAACTTTTTAATGACAAAAGACACAAGAGAAGGTATATTCAGTTGGATGAAACATGGAACAGAAACGTGAAATATAAGTAGTCTGGCTTCTATATAAAGTCATCAAAATGATCGCAAACTGAAAATACCACATGTGGACACTTTTATCAAATAAGAAAATTCTGATGAGCGTGTCATATTCGTTGTTTCTCTTGTTTGAAATAAAAGCTTGTGTTTGTAAAACATTTCTTCTGCCGTTTGAAAAACAAAACCTACCATACTGTCATTTATCTTTTTACACCTGCTCCTAACATTCATTTTTGGATGTAAGCTCATTCCTAAAGAGCTACAAGATACCAAGGTCCATGATTGGTCAAGAGGAAAATGTTTGAACAGCAATACGATGAAAACGTTAATTGATGATTTTAGCGTTATGATTTTACATGTATTTCAAATTAAGTATTCTAACACTATTGAACATTTATCCTATATAGCCAAAGAAGGATTTGAGCGTGATATACATACCAAGTATATCACTCTAGGCGTAACTGCTGAAATTTTCTCCCGCGTAATTTCCACACAACATCTTTGAGTGTGCATGCTCTAATACACTCGGATTTGTATTGTTGTGAATAATTCACGTGATGTAAAACAAATCTTAGTATACTTTTTTACACTTTCGGTATCGCCAACAACAACAAAAATAAACGAATAGCGTTTAATTTGAGGAGTAAAACAGAACAGCGAAAATTTCATGAAATGCAAGGAGTGCACGGAATACTACAAGTTCAAGGCAGCGACTTCGTGTAAGCGCATCAAATAGTACCCCTTCGAACATTTTTTTGTTTAAATTAACGTGTAAGAATGGAAATAGATTTTACTTTTGAGTGATATACCGGTCAGTATATAACTGTGTCGTTTAGATGCTTCGTAATTAATCACTCAGGCCTTCGGCCTTCGTGATTGGGTTACTAAGCATCTATACACCACACAGTGGTATACTAACCGGTATATCACTCAAATGTGTAATCTATTTCCTAATCTTATTGACATCTTAACATTTGACAAGAAGGATAGGCGTTTATTCAAATCAACGATACATGACAAAAAGGAAATGATAGGTGTATTTCAAATCAACGATATATGACAAAAAGGATAGGTATAATTCAAATCAACGATATTTTGAATTCAAGCTTGTACTTTAAAAATTTATGTATGAAAACTCTTTACTTTTCCTTTTTTTTGATATTTCAACTTGTACCACTTATCTAAAATATAACATTATTTCTAGCTCACGAAATGGGCAACTTTAATTATAATAAAGATATAGTTTCGACAGAAGGTGTATCTAGTAACGTCACATTAATATCCTTTAATTAAATAATTTTAATTTTATGTAAGACAAATATAGACAAAACAGAATATATAAGTGAAGATAGTAGAGCGGATTCTTTAGCACGTAACGTACACTACGCTAGAGAAACAGCAATGAAAAAATACAAAATTAAAAATTATTCACGCCAATTGCGACAGTAATAAAACATATGAAGGAAAGAAATTGTTTTTGATTACATGGCGTCATGATAACTAGTTACAAATTTGGATATAATAAATGTTTTGCATATATGAAATACGTTTCCGCTTAGGTTACTTTAACGAAAAATAAAAAACGGTATAAGCAGACCATACAGCAAAGTGAACCATCTGCACCAGTCAGTTAAATACAATGTAAAATGCGTGCGCCAAACACATTAAACTTAATTATAGTGTTTTTTTATTTCAATTTTCATTCAACAACAAGGATCATATAAAAACATGCCAATGAATCAGCGAAATACATGATTAGTGTTGTTATAAACTGTAAAATATCTTATGAGCAAGACTTGAGTCAAAGTGTTTTTCTAGTAAATCACATATATTCAGTGCTCCAATATTCATTTTGGTTTTATTTTACATGTTCACTTAGACATATTTTCCTCACATATAATTGGTCGGTTAATATTTTGCTGAAGTATATAAAGAGGAGAAACAAGCGCGTTCTTCACTGCTATTGGGAATAAAGTACGGATGTGTTCACTATGAAACAATTTAGAATTGGCTTTACATTATTTTCTGTGTACTGTGTTATGAGTTTTGGAGTGAAATGTTCAGGTACATTTGGTTTGTGTCGGTTGCAATTTTAATAGCAAAATGTGTCTTCGGTATGTATGTTCTATGCTAAAAGCATTTTGATATACTTGCATCAGATTATCTAGTGCTTTTTTAATATTTCTTATTACAATAGTAAAATGAAATTTCAAAGTCGTACTTAGCCTCTTTCTGGAATCATGAAATAAACATTCTCTTTTGAATAATTAGACTGTTTTACATAAAGAGAAAATTCAGGGAGACTCATTTACATATGCAAATTTACATGTTCATTATTTACGCCAAATACCTTTTCGATGGATGGACCCAAAATTGACAGTATGTAGCTAATTTACGAAAAGTACTAGTACGTAAATAATATTGCAACACACACTTTGTTGAATTATTTTACTATATCTTTCTGATTCATTTAGATTCGGAGGAAAGTTTGTTTCAAAGAGGCCCGTTTGCCTTACCGATGGCTTCTGATGGTTGTCCAGAGGATTCTTCGCAAGGATGGCATGTTGGTTATATCAGTGTTAAGACCACTAAACCTTTCAACCAGTCTGATGTTAACCTATTGTCTTGTGGAAATCTGTTCAGAGACAACCCGATTTCTGAAAATCCATTAGATTCGAAATCTGCGACAAATATCTTGTATTCATTTGATGACTATAAACTCCAGCTGAATTTCTGTTTCAAGTCAGCTGACCATTCCGAAAGTACTGCAGCAAGTTGGCCAGACGGCATATACGGAATATATGGAGCAAAAGAAGGATGTCCTGATGGTAAGCCATAATTTTCTAATTTTAAGTTACATGTTTTTCACACAAAAGTAAATCAAAAAAAATGAAAATGTGTTTTCTTGTTATTTCACTGTTGATGTCAATAGTTTTTTCGAGTAAAGCTACCTATAACCATTTTAATATGTTAACATAGTACATTTTGTGTAGTGATTTTAGCTACTTTTTAGCCATGTATGTACTCCATACCAAAACAAATCTCTTAACTGATTTACTTTTCTATACAATTTACAATTATGTATCTACGCCATATAAGGGGGTGATGCCCTGTGTCATATAAGAGGGGTTGGCATTAAGTGGATTCCTATGTAATAGGGGGACTCGCAAGGAATTACAACCCTTTGCCTTGTTATCAATCAAGTTTCTCTCAGTGTCTATTTATTTGTCTCAACTCGATTGCGAAATGGTTGTTCCCAACTAACTTAATCGCTCACGGAACTTAAGCAATCGCTTATCAGCGAGTGAAAGCATTTTTCATCAATGTAACCAAATCATAGCTGGGTAGATAGCGAAAACATCTTCGATGGCACAGATCACACAATACCTTTACATTATATTCACGTTTTGTTATTAAGCTGTTTTTAGCATCGAATTACTAGAAATCATTTATTAACTCATTCATTTAGCCCGTCCTTGCCTTTACACCGGAATTAACCAGTAATATAATATATGCGGGGGAAACGGTTAGATAATAGCTTTATATCTGTTTTACTTTTATTTTATTATATAATGATATGTCTTGTTCTGACTGGAGTTCGGTCTAGAAATAAAGTGTATTCAATTTTATAAATTCACAGGGTTTAGTACCCACAACCTAAGTTCATGTTTACCGCCAATACTGCATTACAACAGCGACGGTTATCTGCCCTACTTCAGTGTGCAAGAAAATCAACATAGTACAGGTAGAGTAGAACACATTAAATGTAGTATTTGATAAAATATTTGCGTAAAACTGACAAAAACACCAGACGGCTCTTAACCATTATATCTGTTAGTCGCCTGATATAGTTAAAAGGGATTATTTTCCTATTGCTGTTTAAAATGCTCCGTTACTACTCACAATAAAGACAGCAAATGCTTTTGGTTTCTGTGAACATGGCCCAGTATGCTTTAGGAAACAAGTTATTTATGTACTGTGCAATGCATAAACATTTATTGTTGTTAAGTACTGCTTTATCATTAAAATCAAGAAATATCTTAAGTTAACCTGGGCTCAAAAAACTATTTTCAATATAAGCCAAATATTTTCATGCTAAATGATTAGTAAATATATCAAATGAAATCTCTACTTGGAAAATTCAACTACCTTTAAATGGAATTTATCTTTAAACGTGTAAAGCTCATTTGTTTAAGCGCAGTGAGTTTTATTTTTCTTAAAGATTGTTTGATTATTTGAAAGAAGCAGGAATACTTTTCCTTTGCTACGTCAATAGGCATTTCGTCGTGGCATAACTTTTGGAAAAGCATTTTCCATGGCCGTGGTAAATGTTTATAATGGCAATAGTTCAACATCTACATTTTCAATATTGTCACGATAATTGTTTTGCCCGAAGTTTGGGTATCTTTGTTTTGAAATTAAATAGTATTTTATTCTACCTTTTGTTGTCACGACGCTTTCACAACTGTCCGTTCTGTTCTGTTTCATAAATAGCGAGATCTTTAATATATTTGCTACGTTGTAACATTTACATGTTCACTCATGACAGCCAACTTAGTTTAAATTGTTATATCAAATTGATTTCAAACACGAAATGTTTTAGAAAGATGTTCCTTGCCATTTTTTGCAGTGATTACTTTCCGTTACTGCAGACGTACTCATGTCATCGAAGAAAAGACTACTGTTACGTTTGACAGCTTCTTTCCTTTCCTTGTAATAAAGGTATGTGTCATTTAATCAAATAAAGGCTGCTGTTGCATGCTTTAAATCTATTAACTTTATTTGAATACGCTAAGCAATCTTTTAAATCCAGAAAAAAAGCTATGCAATCTTGTTTAAAGATGCATTTTTCTCTCTTTTTTGTTCTCTCTAAAACACACAAACACACACATGTACCAAATTAACTGACAATCTAATGCCTGCAATTTTATCAAATTTAAGGACATAAATTAAATGACATTGTGACTCCTTTAACTTTACAATTGTCCTAAATTTTAAAATTGGCTTACAAGTAGGTAACTCAAAACAGCAGTAATCAAATATTAACGTAGTTGTTTTATTCCTTGTCCAAATTTTATTAACACAAACAAGCACGTTCATTAGAATTAAACTTTTTTAATACTTCCTATCACTTATAAGAGCAATAAATAATTGTTTTAAAATACATTTTAAATATGTACTACATATAACAATTTACAAAGGTATATGCTTAGAATAAGTACAGATACTGCACTTGTTTTGTGAAATAAGTTTCTCTGGGTCTTCGATGACAATGGCAATTTGTAAGAAACAATCAAAAAGTGAAATGATAGATTTTAAATGCCTAAGGCCTATGAAAATGTTATTTCGATTTTCTACGAGTATAACATTTTGATATTTGAAGATATAGCTCTATGATAAACGTGTCATCAGTTGTTTTGATTCTTAGAGAAATAAAGTAGCATGTTAGCTTTTAATATGAAATTGTTTGATCAACCTTCAGGAACTGTTGTGGCAGTCCCCTTTGAATAACCACCTTTAGTTAGTAAATTTGAATCATATGTAGTTTTATACATTTCCTTAAACCAAGGATCCAGAAAGCGATGGATGCCCTGCGGTTGAAGGCTTTGTTGTGAAAGATGAACTCCTCCCAGGACTTATATATTCGGCGTTAACTGACTTCAATATTTCATTTTCTCTCAGTTACTGTTATTTCGTGAGCAGCATATTTGAAATTTCCGTGCACAATCGTAAGTAATAGTCTGCAATCCTTTTTTGATAATATTCATAAATGATATAGTATGCTTAAATATATTTCATGACGTGGAATCAAGTTTAATATCTATTTAGGACAGTGGCCTGATTCTGAAAGTGTAATATTGATATAATATTGTTGTAAACAATAATGAACTAACTTTAATCAGTCTTTATTTTAATATGAAAATTGAAGTCCGCTTTGCATTTTTCACGAAACCACTCTCCATTTTGTAAAAAAATGAATGTATTGTTTAATTGCAGATTCTGAAAATGGTTCAACAGATGTTTTAGGTATAAACACGCAATTATTGGTTTCAATGAAATTCTGTAAGATATTGAAAAAATGTTTAGCAAATACTACTGGTGACTTTGCCGGCACATAGTTTTGTATTTATTTACTATAGGATGATATGTATTACTCTCGGCTAGGCCATAAGGCAATAGGTGGAACAGGTATTTTGTATTTGAACACACCTGCTACGATGCATGAGAGTTATCCTTACGATGTTTCTAGAGAAGAGGTCATCTTAGTACAGTGATTTTCTTTACATTCCTGCCCCGAAATGAGAGTGATATTATTGTGTTTTACTTCTTTCTTAATGTTTTCTAAATGCTATTTTGTTTATATTTGATATTATGCTTAGTGCTGTTTTCCTGATTGTTATTTTATATTTTCCTATGCGTTCAATCAATTATTTGAAAATAACAAATGTTTTCTAGATCTTTCTACATCTTTGTCGTCACTATATTTTTTTGCGTGGTAAAAGTAATTACCTGCAAGCTAAATTGAGCAGTTTACAAATTAACGTAAGATAAATTTTGCAATATTTACTATTTCTACTGATGACAAACTAAGATATAGGGAAAATGATATGTGCTCTGCAGTAAGATCTGTTATGCTTTTACCTTTTCAGAGTCGACGGGCAGTTCTTTTGTTGACAGTCGAATGTTTCTTCCTTCTGCTGAAGAGTCTATACTCGGTACGATTATATATTTCGCATTAAAGGCTCAAATGTATATTTTAATTGTCTGATAAATTTGTTTCTTAAATATGTACTACATATTACCTGTTGTGTATGCAGGTAGAACAAAACAGAAAGGTTATTGTAATTAAACATGTTAAAACCTTGAAACAAAAACAGAACGCGTGTTCGACGCGTAGCAACATTCCATAGTAACTTACAAGCATGGAATGCGATTGAACGCATGCTACATTTACCCCACGTGTTGCCCGTGGAAGATGTGATGTATTTTATCGTAAAATAATGTATAGCTTCTTTCCCTCTATGTCTATATACGAAAAGTTGCAGATCGTGTTAGAACGATATATACATTTTTATTGATTTTTACAAAGTAATGTATTACTAATTACAAAGTGAAATAACAGTTTATTTTACTTCTAAAAATGACCCTTTTCAGTATATTCATCCATTTTTAACAGACTTTAACCTGACGAGTGGTTAAAAACGATGGTAACATTATAAATACGACATTTAGCATGTACATCGTCCGGTGTAATTTAGAGCATAGCATATCAATAAATTATGAAAAAGTATGCTTCGAGCATGAAACAATCAGAAAACTAATAGCTTCGGCGACAATGACCACTGAAAATAAGTTTTAATTAGAAAAGAAAGGTCAACCATATACGCGCGTGGCGTGTTCAATTATGTGCTAGTACGCAAGATTAGTTTTTCACACTTAAACATTAGATTTGTTTTATTTATCCCCTATAATAATAATTATTATAAAATCTTTATTTAATGAAGGTTATATATAAGACATACAATGATTTACATGTAAATTAAATTACATCCTATTTTCATATAGCCTTCAACAATGTAAATACTAAAAGAAGAATTAAAATGCAAAAACAACAAAATACTGTCGATAAAGAAATATGAAACAAAATATGATTTACTAGTTATACATTTCAGTTGAACTATAATATTTTTTTCAAATAGTCTATCTGTTTGGCAAAGTTAGATATGACAAAAGTTATACAAAAATTAATTATCATAAATTGTACAAACTTTCTTTTGATAAGACCGACACTCGAAGAAGTTAGTAGAAAAATATACTGCTTAGTGTTCATATTCTTGCACTGCTGTATTTCTTATGTTTTCATTTCTTCTATTATCAAGGAAACCATGTAATTAAAGAAAGTTGGCTGATGATCGACGCAAGGAAAACATACGTTGTATCTGGAATTATATTTCAAACATTTGGATTTTATAGAGAAGCTACTTTTCACAATCATAATGGTAATACCGTTTAACTTTCAATACTGTCAGCTATTTTTGTAATCAATGCTTTACTATTTGGTATTTTCAAAAATTGTCTGTGAAATAAAAGCATTTTCATCATTCCTTAAGTTTTGGACGAATAATGAAAAAACATTATCTTTGATGAAGAAACTTCTTTGAACAGAGCAATATACAGTTGTACAATTGGGAAAATCATAGAAATAGACTACGGCCTTCGAGGTAAAATACAGTCCATACCAACACCAAAGCGTTATCAAATGATGAACAACGCTTGAAAACATATGCTTTCTTAAACTAAAAGTGGTTATTTCATAAAACAAAGAATAATTATATCATGTTAGTATTATCTTATCCGAATTACGCGTTACAATAATGCTACGGCAACAGATACTTGTATTAAAGCTTATGCCCCTGTAAATGAGTTATAAGTCATGTGGTACATGTAGCAAAAGGCAAACATTTGAAATCATGTAACATATCATTTCAATGACATAATGCCATTTTTACAAAGCTTAAACGTTTACATCAATTTATTTCAACTGAACGATGCGTTTCAATGCAGGTATACAGGCACATGTTTTAAAAATTTTTGTTGGAGCTGAAAGATGGAGTTTTCGTTTTGGTGGCGCTCTTAGGTGTCGGTATTCTAAATATACGTCTGTTAAGGACTGGACTTGGTACATTCAGGCTGCCATGGATACATATTCGTGCTTCAGGTAGGCAGAGAAAAACTGCTATCAGGGTCATTGCTAATAAATCAGTTCTTTTTGTTTTCATTCCCAAAATATCACTTTTATAATTAATTCTCTAGAACAACAACCTTTCCACTGCAAAGATATTTATGTCGTACCAGTGACTTTTTAGGTTGAACCCAGTAGACGCTTCTTTCATATATTTCAGCGGGACTATTACTTGAAAAAAAATGCGCATAATTCCAATTTACTTAATGAACAATGTTGTCGTCTGCACGTCTCTGATATTAATGTTGTTTCTTTACTCAAAGTGTTGCCAGAAATCATTTCCGATATAATTGAAGAAAGTCTGGGCTAGTATTTAAGACATGCTATTTCAATTAAAAAAGCAAGTGAGCAAAGAATGGTTTATTTCGACGGTAAGACATCTTTCTTGGTAATGTATGTCTTATTGGTAATTGTAACATCAAAATTATCTTTTGGAAAATCGAAATAAAAATATCATATACGTCACGCATATTTCATATCTTTATAATTATCAATTTAATTTCATACTTATTTTGTATTAATGGTTAAGATATTGCTCTCTCCGTGAATAATGTGGTCACTACCTTCTTACCATATCACAGTATGGTAATTTTTAATTAAAGTAGCATAATTAAAGTACTGACAGGCGTGATAGGTGTTACATTTATCATTAGACTTGGAAAAAATCAGAAAAAATAACATGCACGTTTTAGCTGTATCATTATTTTATTTGTGTATTATTTGCATTTCATGACCTGTAGTTCAAAGAAAAACTAAATAAATTACATCTCAAGGTCACACTACGGTAGATATATAACAATGATTTTCAACTCAACTGAAGCCCTACGTGATATAAACATATACAAAGATACCTTCATATCGATTTTCACGTACGAGAATGAAAAAGGTAAATATGTTACAACAATGTACGTGTTTATTAATTTTGTTATAATTAGCGTTAGTTAATAAAACTGACCTAGGTCAAGACAATGTGGATGTTCTTTAAAACTGGTTAATGATAAATATACAATTGGTTTTTATTCATAGATGAAGACATCACATACTGTTTACTATTATTTCAAATTTTGGAACAAAAAATAAGAGATCTCATCTGCCTCTCAATTTTTCTTCATATTTAAAAAAATGAATATACATGTTATTCAATATATATAGGTAACATTATAACGTGCTTTAATGCTTATCCTCAGATTTGAATATACAACGTTGTAACGAGGAACTTGGAATAGCCGATTATGAAATCAAAGATTCCCAGTTGACAGCGACAACATGGCAAGAGTCGTTCCCACCTTCACAGGCACGCCCTTCGCTTTCTGGTTGGTGTGCCAGGCGTGGAGATGAGCATCCATTCATTCAAGTAATTCCATTAAAGCGAATCAACACTTAAATACAAATAATATTTTTACATGATGCCATTTAAAGGTCCATTAGCAAGACCAAATCGAATTTACTTTTGAATCTGGAATTGTAAGAGGGAAATACAGTTTGAAACTGACTTCTAAAACTGTACAATAGCCGTGGAGTATTTCCCTGTTTCAAATACTGCTGCAGAAAAACGAAAAAAATGTATTTTCTTAGATTGACCTGGGTGGTCTTATTGTCTTTCTTTAGCTTTATTGCATGTTGTAAACAGTCAGAGATATACGTTGCACTTCATTGGAAGTAAAGTTCTTTCAACTATAATTTAAAATAGGCATGCTTATTCATGTACAACCTATTGACAGCCTCTTTCTGGTAGAATTCTTGAAAATTACAAAGATATTTGAAACCTGGAAAACCTACTTTCGTTTTTGAAAAGGCAAAATATAATTTATCAATTATTTTGTTAAACTCAAATTTTGAACACAATAAGGTCACATGCGATGCAGTATGTCATATTTCCTTCTGGGAAGACACCCGTTACAGTTCTAGATTTAAAAGAAAATTCGATTTGGTCTTAGTAATGTACTTTTAAAGCATTTTATTTCAGACTATATAGCTCTGAACAAATTAGCTAGGATTATGTATTTAAAACTGAATTTGTTCATACATGTACAGTCAATAAACGTCCAGCAACGCCATTGCAAATCAATCAATGTTAAGCTCAAGACTAAGTCAGTGTACTTTAAGAAAGCTAGACCTGTTGTATTTAAAATATTTTAGGACTTTATACAACGGCTTCTGTTAAAACGTTGTATTGAAATTGTTAACTTTTTTGTATTCTGAATTGATCTGCTTTGTATAAAATTTTAAGCTTTACTCCGAGAATTAAACAGTTCCTTTAAGTTTGGCAAGATTGTAGATCACCTGCTTATGTGCAAGATTTTGTGGTTTCAGTCCTTTGCGGCGTTTGTCAAAAAAAACCAAAATTGATGCATTCTGTTCCATATCTTAGCGCTTTACATTAAAAGGGAAATATTAGAGTACGTTCAGGGAATAGTAAGGATTTCGTGCTTCAAACTGATTTCCTGACCATTCTAAAGACGGTACTTTCTGATGCAACCCAAAATGTTCTTTGCTATATGGTTTAGGGTATGTGATGAACTTGCTGTATGTAATTAATTTCACAGATGAAGTGAGTGTCCTGCCTTCTGCCTTTTCTCATATTTGAAGTACTGGTACTCTTTCTTGCTTTTTTATCATTTATTTCAACATATATGATTCATGAGATATACATACACTTATTTTCATACAAAAACAATATCTGATGTTAAAATCCCTTGGTAAATATGCTGATTCACGCTTTACACTTCAAAACAGTATTATAATTTAATTCAAAATGCATTAAAAAATTATTATTTTAAAAAAGATAAAGAAAAGGGGAAATATGAGTTGTGTGTCGTCTCCAGTGCAGGTTTGTTCTTTCTGTATACAAACGTACATAATAGTCATGGTATAAAAAGGTACGAGGTTTTGTTGTGTAAAAACTTAGAAGATATTAAGAGTTCCCCATTTTAAATTATGATATTGAATTTTGCCATTCATTTGAGCTATTTCTTTTTCATTCCCGATTCTGTTTTTCAGACAATTAATGTAAATAATGTCAAAATGTGGTAACTTTTTTCTGTATTTCATTTGAAAAATGAAAGACTTCATCAAAATTATATGAAAGTTTATAACATTACTTTTCATGTTATTTTTAATATTCCAAAGCTTATGTTTTCTAAATTAAAATGAAAATCACAGTTATTTCTTTTAAAAAACTCACTTAATCTATTCCATTAAAACTTGAGCATAAGTACATGTCCAAAATAAATGTTCTTGACTTTCAGGATGCATATTACAGAAGTCACATATATTGGTGTTAGCTATGTTCATTTTTAATAAGGTCGTGTTTGTGGGTAAAATTCGCATGATATATTTATACTGAAAATTTCTCATTATTGTGTCATTTGTTGCTTTTAAGGTCTGAGAGTATACCCTTTTCCAGTTAATGTTGATTTTATTTAGAGTTTTTTTCCCATTTTATTTCCGATTTAGTGACCTTGAGTTTGAGTTAACGTTAAACTGTTTTGTGTACAATAATTTGTTTGGCGTTTTTGATTTGTTTTAGTGCATCCAATAACTTTGGTTTAATATCATATATTATGACTTCTGTTTTCAACATTTCTCTTAATCTACTTGGAATACTACTAATGAGTTGGTAGTATATTAGAAAGTCACTGTTTTCTAGTTCAGATACACGCTTAAACTCTTCAAAGCAGTAAAAAGTATTTTTTCTATAGTCAAAAAAGTGTTCTATATTTGTTATTCCTTTTTCATGCCAAAAACATATTTTTGTCTTTTTTTACATTTGAATTATTCCATATGATCTGTTTACCTGACTGTTCCAAAGAATTTGTTTGAAGTATTTTTGTCCATGCTACATGTATTAGAATGTCACTTAGAAATTTGTTTTCTTTACATATACTTTTCATATCATTTTCAGCTAAATTACATTGAAATACAAAAGCCACCTACTTTATCTAATATATCTATGTAAAATATGCTCCATAGTTTACTTGAGTCATTTTCACAGATCTTTTTAACCCAACACGCCTTGATTGCATTTAAACATTTATTTAGGTCTATCATTTTTATCCCATCTTGTTCATAATTCAGCTGCAAAACTTCCCTTTTGATCTTCTCTGGTTTTTTCCCATATAAAATTATACATTACTTTTACAATATCTTTGATTGTGTTTAAATCAGGGTTAGGTAGTATAGTTAAAAGATATATTGGCTTTGGTATTGCAAATGTCTTTATCACAGTGATCTTTCCTAGAGTAGAGTTACTTTTCTGTGTTCCCATTGTTTTAAACAGTATTAAAGCTATTTAGTTTGGGTTCCAAGTTAACTTTTTGATTTGTTTCAGGATTGTTTGTGAATACCATGCCTAAAGTTTTCGCTGATTCAGAGGTCCAAATAAATTTATTTTTTGGGCTTAATTTAATATTTGTATGTTTCAGCGAACCAACACGCAATATTGTGGTTATGTGATAGTTTAATTGTAAACCTGCTATATTTCCGAAATTCGTAATAACTGTGACTAATTCATCAAACGATGTTCTTCTCCATTATTCAGAAAAGTACTCTTTCTTTCGTGTTTGAATAAAGTTGTTGATTTTTGCTATATAAATGGTGTCTGAGGTTTAGTTTCTCATTTTACACCTGTAGTATGTCAAAATATTTAAAAATTGCTTCGTAGTTCTTAAATAACTGTGAGTTCTGTAGAAATTTTGTACTATATGCAAACATTGAGCTATATCAAACTTGTACTTCAAATAAAGAAGTTTTATAATATTGTAGATCGATTTACAATCGACCACAAAGGTGAACGGTGTTGTGTTAAGATACTGGTACGGTGTAGAAGAAGAGACAGTTATTTGCAGCACAATGTTAGGAAACACAAAGCCAAAGGACTCATTTATTTTCTTTCTAGAATTCGGCCTGATGCCTAATCAGATGAAGAGATATAGTGAAAAGGTAAGATGAGCAGTTTGATATCAACAACGATTGTGGTAAATACTGATCATCGAGATTTTCTTAAATCGTGCTGTGAAACATATACTGGACCTAGCGCTTCGCCCAATGTAGACTGTTTGTGTGCGCTCGTTCAAAACAAATTCATTATTGGTTTTGGTAGTGTCTCATTTTGCATTTCTTTTTATTTCGATATCTTGAATGTTTTCTTCTGTGGAATATTGTCTTGTATGCATATGCAATGCGTCTTCTAATTTCAAAATTACTTACTGAATAAAAAAAATTCAGACCGTTAAATTTAAAACAAAAGACCTTTGTACATTTTACGTTAGAAAATATATTCTTTCTGCCTTTTTCATTCCCATCTACATGTATATTATACCTTATGTGCGTCACACAAGTTATCGTTTGGATATGTTTTAAGATTTGTCACTCTAATAGTTTGAGAACTCTGATAGTATCTCAAAATATCCACTGACCGTCTTGAATGTTAAACTGTTTTTTGACATATAAAGAAAAAAAGTAAACCAAAGACATATATCAAAATGTAATTTCAATACATTCTAGGCATTTAACTATGACCTTACGCAGACGTTGGAAACACCGCAGACGTATATGTTTAGTGAGGTAGTTATAACAAGGTTTATACGGATTCTACCGACATTGTTTTCGGACACAAGTACACCATGTTTAAAGTTTGAACTACTTGGTTGTAGGAAATCTTGTAAGTGATCGGGACTTTTCTTTCAAGTAATATGATTATATAGAGGAATGGAGAAACCTTTTCAAACTTTTGGTTCTTGCTAACCACGTGTAAAATGTCTATTATTCATGTTTTGTAAATTTTAACGTAACGGAAAAAGAAAAACGCTGAATTAAACAGATATTAAAATGATTAAAATCCTATTTTCTTCATTTACCGTTGCTACTTTTTAATAGACATCCCCGTTTCAAGCACGTACATGTATACCACAAGCATGAAGTGTGACTGATCGAGGGTCTCCGTGTTACGTCGGCTCTCGAGGAATTTTTTCGCTTTTTCCGAGTTGCAATTCATGGCGTTATTTTTCTATCTTTATTTTGATTCACGGCAAAAATCTTCAAGTAGCTTAAAGTATTTCAAATGCACTGAGATGAATAGAAATTCCTACACAGTGCAGATAATAATGTTTAAAATTGTCTGAACTGCTTTAAAAAGGATTTAAATATCTGAAATATGTGTATTGGTGTAAATTTTCTTGTTTAAACGGTAAAGAAGCTGTAATGTATGTTTGCGTTATAATTTAAAAAAAAAAACTAAATGAAACAACACAGAGGTATGCATACCTGCACATTCATGTTTCTGTTACCCAGTAGAATAAATGATATACATTTGTCTTTTAAACTTCGAAGTACATTTGGATTATGATGGTATATTAAACATTTATGTATTTGTCAAAGTGTCAGCTCGGTTAGTGTTGAGTGTTAGTCCATCCGTCTTTCCATATGTTTTAGCTGTGGGGAAATTAATTGGAGCATTTGCTTACCCTGATGATCAGTGTATCGAATGCAGGCTACATCCAGAAGACTGAAGAAGGTCCAATATCATAGCGAAATGTAATTAACATGTCGAGATTTTGAATTTGTTTCACGACGAGGAATAAAATATGTTGGCAAAAATGACAAATATGTTGCGAGCAATACCCAGGTCTCTTTTGTTTAAGGTCATGTTACTTTTAGGCGGAAATGGTCAGAATTAGAGAAATACAAGCGTTGTTCGGGCTGAAACATAGTCATGGCTTTGGCGCTTTGAATAACTTGCCAAAATGTCCAACAAATGACAAATGACGAAATCCTGCATTACAGACTTTCTTTGGACATCAGACGTCAACTGTTTTGGTGTAGGTCTTAAAACCTTTAAGAAATGTAAACTCTAACAAATGTGTTCTACCGACAAAGAAAAGATGCATTTTTGTTAAACTTGGCTATCTTTCAATTGATGTATAATTTTGTAATTTTGAGATAAAATTACATTCTTTACTTTTTTTCTTAAGCAGACAGCGCAGATATTACGCAATACGGTACTAAGATTGATGAGAAAACTTTAGCCATTCTATTTGAAGTTCCTTTATTACCAGTCAGCCATGCGCAAATGTTGGGTACTTTAGGATATCCCGAGAGCTATGACCATAACACATTTTACAAATGGAAAATATCACTTCCCGATGAAAATGCGTTTTTGCAGTTTGAAGATATATCGCTACGCTCTTATGGGGTATATAATTGTTGACAAATTGTTACATTTTGTTATTTATTTATCTTTTATAATTTTATTTGATTTTGTCTAGATTGATATTTTTTGATATTGCAAGATTAATGTCTCCAATTTCGGGAACATTTTAAAATTCTCCCTTCTACACAGAAGAACTGATTTTATTTCAAAACGATAAATATTTTCATTTTAAAACTAGCTGCATCATTAGATTATTTCAAGTCAATTTTATACCATGCATGGTGCATTTTGAATTTCACAGTCTTAATCTTACTCTATAATAGCAATATTTGATAATTGTTTATGCCAACAGGTAGATTTTGAGTGATTCACACAATGGGGCGAATCTCAGATAATATTTTTTTTTATTTTCAGAAAAATGATTTTTTAAACATAATGGCATGTAAGGACCACATTATTGTATCAGATGTTGATGTAAGGAACCCGCTTACATTTGTAAAAGATACCAGAACCTATCAGCCCTATACTTATGTACCTCTGTTTCGCTTATTATTCACAAGTGAAGACAATGGCAAAATGCCAGGAATACCAAGTACCAATACCCCTATCTACCTTGCATTTTTGTCATGTTCCGCGGGCAACTTGATGGAACATGGTCGTGGGTTCAGTGCTGTAGTTGGTAAAATCGGTATGTTCATGATTTACGACATGACTGCTCAGTTTTAAATTCATTGAAGAAAAGGAAGAATAAATTACTTTAGATAAACACTTTAATTCTGTACCGCTTCTGGATTCGTTATTTTTGCAGCGACGTTTCATCCTCTCTGTTTCCAGCTGGGTGCAAATATAACTTTAACATGAGAAAGATTTGATTCTTAGAAAACAGGTTTTATGTAAAATCGGCTAGATTTTCAAACCAGCATGAAAGTTCTTATCAATCCACTTTTAAGTTTTCTTAGGTTGAAAGGACATTCGATGTTATTCATCCTAAAGAGCATCATACACCATACCTTCTGCAAAAAACACATAGATGGTGTCCTTTTTGTATCGAAATTATCGAAGTTGTCTTCTTAGTATCGAAAATATCGGTGTTGTCCTTTAGTTTCGAAATTATCGGTATTGGTGTTGAGGTCTTAGTATCAAAGTTATTTGTGTTGTCTTCTTAGTGTCGAAATTATCAGTAAAGACATCTTAGTGTCGAAATTACCGGTGATGTCTTCTTAGTATTAAAATGATCCTTTTTGTATTTTCTTAGTATCACTTGTGCGATTGAAGAAAATGGTACATATAAAACGAATCATAAGATGCAGCAACACTGTAAACTTTCCGGAATGAAACTTACAAAATGAATAAATTTGCATTTATGTATGTTTTAACCAAATGTACCACCATGCTGTTTGCTTTTTATCAAGTTCAGTCATATAAATAACCAATGAAAATGAAGTCTTTGTAGAGAAGATATTTTTGTTTAGATTTAAACAACCAACGTAAACGAATTCTTTGGACAAAGAAATATTTGTTAAGATTTCGCATCATATTTGATAAATTGTTATTTAATGAGTAAGACAATACAATTTTGCTTTATCAGAGCAACATAAGATACACTCTTTCTTTTGTTGAGTTAAAGGGGAAAAGTTAAGTTAAATTGATGCAGTATTTAAAGAGTTACTTGAATAAATACTTGACATTGAATGGCTTACATGTTCTTGTAATGTGCATAACTTTCAGAGTTACCCGTATGTATGCCAGTTTCAGTGGTTGGAAATACGATGCCGATAATAAGGACTTGTCAAGAACCAGTAAATGAAATAATTTCATATGGATTTCTTGGAATCGACGAGGGACTAACTTATTACCAATATAGCATAAACACGCCTGAAAACGCCAGTCTTGTGAGCGTGAAAATTATTGACTTTGAAATAAGCTGTTATTCGGGTAAGTTTTGATATAATTATCAACAAGGTAACGTTTAAAGTTTAAAGTTGTTTCTTATATCCAAAATTTGTTCTATCCATTAAAAATTTAATATAAAATGAAAAACTCGAGCACAGAAAATTTGTTCCTAATATCTGGATTGTCGCTATTTCCGGATTCTTAATATACGGAGTTAATTGTTCTATTCATTAAATACAATGTTTATCATGTTCACCGAAAAAAAACCCTGAAACATGTAGTATAAATCACGGACATACTGCAAGGGTGCGAACTGATCGTAAACGAAGAAGCATTTTCCAGCAGCAGGATAACAGGTAGCTGATAAAAAGTTTTGAAGACTTTAAGTAACTGATAAAAAGTTTTGAAGACTTTAACACTTGCTTTGCAAATTCACAAACAAATAATTGTGTATACTCTGAATAGTTTTCTTGCAATCTTTTCTATACTACGTGCTACAATAAAAATGTTTTTCAAGGACCAAATGTAATCCCTTTTTCAGATTCCTTTTTTTCTATCTGGTCATCTTATTGTAACAAAAATGTTGTCTTTGAGGAGCAACTATATATGGATCATCTTACAGTTCGTTATTCCAAATTTGCAAGGTGCGAGCACCCTGTATTTCCAGAGGGTTTCAAACTGAGATACAAATTGATATATAGGGAGGATATCTTTCCGGATGACGTTTTGATCACTCGAGGTAAATTATACATGTAATGCAACAGAGTTTTATGTAACTGGTGAATGTGGTATTGTAAAAGATTATAGAGATTGAATAAATAAATCAGTCGTTGTTTCATCATTATTGTTTGTCTCTAAATACTCAGCTTAAATAAATTTATTGGATCGTACATCTGATGTTATAAAAGTGTGACTTTCTGGCTTTAAAAAATGGGAACCCGTATAACAAGCTAAGTCATGTATCAAAATGTTCGTTATTGATTGTAGTCTACGAAACAGCCGACGTAGATAATGTTGGTCCAGATTTATTTTAAAGATTGTGTTTTTGTTTAAAACATAGAAATGTATAAATACATACTAAATATACGATTTATGGTATTTCTTCCTGAAAAAATTGACAATGTTTTTAGTGAAAAATTATGGGTTTTGAGAGGTATTTTCTGACAGCAGTTTTTTTTTTTACCAATTTGATACACTTATGTGACAACACATAAAATATGACTTCTGGCTTATCAAAATAGTCATATTACAGCAGTTAAAAGTGATCAAAATTTGAATGCACATGTATTTAAAAGTGGGTGGGGTAATTTCACATGTATTTTCGCTAAAATATACTTTGTTTATTTGGTCATTTTATTAATCTACCTCTCCTTTGTTTAGACTTTCGGACGACTATCTGCAGGGGGTCTGTATTCCTCTCACATTTTACCTTGCATCATCAAGGCATGGATTGTGGGATGTTGATTTTTGCTGCAAATCGAACAGTGTCCTCAAGATTCATGCCATACCCTGTCCTTCAAATTAATCAACCCCCCCAAATAAGTTAGTAGATGTATTTGAATAATGTTCAATCATAATTAAATTGATACATGCTCATTTAATAGTGTTTGGTTCAACTATGTATTTGAAGTAACTGAAAACGAAGCTGAAAAGTCAATATGTCACACATACACCTTGAACTGAGTATAGTTAATATTATGTTATGTTTGGATATAATTTAAGGTGCTCTGGCAGTTAAAATATGTTAATTGATCCTCTAAGATATTCCAAATCTTTTGAGGTAGGGTCACAAAGATTATTATTGGTCATTGGATAGAAAATAGAAGGTTCAAAAAAACAAAAATAATATCAAACAGGGAATGCCACGTACCAAAAACGCAGCCTCCCCAAAACGAGCCCCACAGCACCCAGAAGTGCACACCACCAACACACAAAAACAACACACACACCCACCCACACACACACACACACACACACACACACACACACACACACACACACACACACACAACCATGTACACACACAAACAACTTGATGACTATAAGAGGTTGCGTACAGCTGGATATCTATGGAAGGTCATTTCATTTAAATAAACTGTTTGTGTTTTAAAAAATTGTAATTTCTGTAGACTTGAATAATTATCAACTAGAAATTTACCAGCATTAGAATTCATTCACTATCTGTGAAAATTAATACAACAATAAAGATATTTACTGTACAGAAAATAGATACGAAACATTTTTGAATTGAAATCACTGTCAAAATAAATGCATACTTTCTGTTGCAGTGGATAATGAAACAACCTTGATAAATAAAGAAGGTAAATACTTCGTTTTGTATTCAAAATCAATATTCACATAATTATTGTTATGACGATGCTCATTATAATCATCATCATCATTATTGTTATTATTATTATTATAGGTATAATTATATTTATCATCATTACTATTATATTGTTATTACTGGTGTTGTTGTTGTTGCTATTATCTATCATTTTTGTACCTTATCTAAATAGGTTAACCACTTCTTCTTCTTGTAAATTAAATGTGCATGAATATTTCTCTTAGAATATTGAACAAGTGACATCATGAAAAGAAACAGTGACTAAAGTACAGCCTATTTAGGAACCAAAGCCCTATGACAGTTTTGTTGTAAAGTGGGGTTTTTATGAAGATGAAAAAATCGGTACATTTTTCTTCGATGTAAATTTTAAACTGGTTTTAAATTTTCTGTGTTTTTGATTTTGCTTTTAGTTGAAACTAGCCAAACAAAACAAAGTACTTAATTGTATTTTTAAAGTTGATGGTTTTGCACAAACGTCTGCTAAACAAAACAAAATATTAAGCTATCAACAAAAAGTCTTAGCGAGCTGGGCGGTATCCACTTAGCTGTTAAGTTTTGTACATTGGCAAATTATTTTCACGACGAACAGCAACATATAGCTTATTAGTATGATATCAATTTAACGTTGCTAATCACTGCTTGGATAACAAATGCGCTGGTTGTTTCGATGTACTGGCACATTTAATTCAGATGGACGAATCTTGGCTGATCTGTAAGGTTGTTTGGTATCCCACATTTTGAATAACAAATCACATAATTTCTTGAAACTCCTTTAACTATATACAATGTACTTGTTAATTATTTTATGAATTTTATTTATTAGTTGTACAGTAAAATACAACACCCCTGGTCGACTGGAGTAAGTCACATACTGCTTTCATGTTAACTCTTCGAATAAACGCATTCTATATAATATTCCCCCGAAGCAAATATATCTGTATCGCTGTACGAGATGTTTTATGTTTGATTTCTATGTCTTGTGCATCTTACATTAGTAAGATTGTTTTGCACTGCCGTAATATTTACATTTTTTACACCCGAAATACACAAATGCGTCATAGGCATAATATAAAACATAACAAAAAAGAACGCTGTGCTATCACAATGTTATAAACGGCGCATCTATACGTTTATATTCATTTTATCTGGCAAACAGTGAAGAATATTTATATGCAATAAAAGGAAAACTATAAAAGTCCGTTGATCTGCGCGTAAATCTTTCGAGTTTGCTATTTGGTTCTTGATCACATTAAACATTATAGTCATATGATAAGGAGAAAAACTCATTTAAGTTTATTTCATAAACGTGTGTTCATGATTGACAAGGAAGTAACATTATATTTAGTCTGTTGCGGAAAACCTTATCTCGGATGTTTTTAATTTTAAAGACACAGACACGTATTAAAAGGTACGAGTATATGATAAAAATAATGAAAGTTAAACTGATACATACAAAATAGGAACACGATTTTAAACTTGTCTTATATATTTATATATGTATAGTTTTTGTATGATTTACCAGTGTGTTCTAGCAAGTTAAAGAAATGCTACAGCCTTGAGTTCCAGAAAGAAACGACTTGGACAGATGCGGCTTATTTATGTCGGAACAGGAATATGCAAATGGTGACCATTCAATCTAAAATGGAACATAAGTACCTACAACAGTTGATGATAGACATGTACCTCGCCAATAGTGTGCCACTTTACTATGCGTTCAATGGGGTTGACGACTTCTTCGATAACTCGAAAATGTTTATAGGTATAATTTTCGTTAATTGATTTTTCTACATAAAAGGTATACTATATTTATTATTTTAGTAATAACAGAACTTTGAGATCGGTAATCTTTTCACATAATTATAGATATATTAATGAAATTATTTTGAACGTGTGCCTGAAAAGCGGCTGATATGCCCATCAGAAACACCTCTTTATATTCCGTTAATCCTTAGGATGCAACATAAGGTATGCATTCATTTCGACATTTTTCGATTCAGAGCTAAAAAAAGCACGTTAAATAATACTTATGAATACGCAGTTCATTTTCAAATTTAAAACGAATTGCAAAGCAGTAATAGACAGAGTTGTGTGTAAAAAACGGACACACATTCAGATTTTAATTTAAAAAAATAGTAACTGTGCATCAGTTACTGTGTTGGGTTTTGCATAAAACGCTAGCCTAACGCTGCCCATATGTTGACCTAGATCTAACCCAATGATCAACGAAGACCATGTGCTTGACCTGTGACCTCAACAATAACGATTCCGCTTGACACTCGAGTATGATTAACAGTAGTATCAAAATGAAACGAAATGATGCGTATTGTGCAATTCCATAATGTTAAAAAATGAACTGATGTAAAAGGTAATGTAAGACGAGAAGTAGGCAGCTTTCAATCTTAATATGCTGAAGATTAGTTTCACACGAGACCATGATATGGGTAAATAAGCGAATAGCCATGCTTGCCGTTGTCATCAAGGTGGTCGTCCAGTTCAACAACCTAATCGGTGACATGTTGGTCAGGCTCTACACTTTGAGATTTGTCTAAGCGTTTTAACCTTAAGCACAAACGGTTGTATAGTGTTTAAACGAAGGCAAAGCGACCAGCCCACTTATTCCAGTGAGCTACGTCATATGTAGAACGACGGTGTTTTACACGTATGAATACAAATTCTGTGTCAATTATAACGATTGGAAGGTTAGAAATGACTCTAAAATGAAAAACTTTTTCTTTGCACTTTTACAAGAAATAATTGCTACGCAAAAAAGGCCAGCATTGGTGCGAATATGAATGCAGTAAACTCCGAATATAATGAACTCTTTGGGTCCATTTAAATTTGGTTTTTCTATCTGGTGTATGTAATTTCCATACATTTTCATACGAGATACAGAAAAAACAATCGGTAATCAGAAAAAGTGTTTCGCATATTCGGATTGTCGCTTTATTTGTAAATTGAAAATGTAAAATTATTATTAAAATTGCACACATGCTGTTAAATGATAGTGCGAAAAGACACCATCCCGGATATTCACGTTTAACTATATGCAGATACAACTACACATGAGGTTTACATCATAATGCGTAGAGCTTTCGAACTGAAAGCATTATCAGTATCTATATGTACTAACCAGCATCATTCACTACTTTAAACTTAATACAGAACCTTTAAGGCATGTCCTTACCTGTAATTTCTGTTTTCCTGTCCAGCTAACAATAATTTTACTTGCTACTTGACGAATTACCTGGACACGACACTTGCAATACCTGTCCAGCTAACAATAATTTTACTTGCTACTTGACGAATTACCTGGACACGACACTTGCAATATCTGTCCAGCTAACAATAATTTTACTTGCTACTTGACGAGTTACCTGGACACGACACTTGCAATACCTGTCCAGCTAACAATTGTTGTATTTATTATACGGATATAACGTTGTTGCATTTTGCAAACTATATTTACCTTGGTTAATTTTCATTTCTTTTGATTGCATCTCCTTGATATAAATTTTGCAACTTTCTAAACATTATTTTATTTTCTATAGAATTTATCTAAGATTTTAAGCATATATCATGACGTTTGAGAGTGTTAAATCTATATATAGTTTTTATTTATATCAACTGGTCACTTTGATAAAATGTTTTTACATAATTACGCTTCTACTTACTTCTTCAAGCCAAACAATTCATATTTCAACTGTAAAGTACAATAAAAATAATTTAATTTTGTACTGGCTTCTACATAACAAACTACACTGAAATTAAACTGCGATGAAGCAGACGGACTGGACTGTAAGAACTTATTTATTTACCGTTTTGAAAATTTTAGGCCTGTATCGCTACCGAACTACGTCTGGAGTTCATCATGAACATTGGATTGATGGAACCCCATTGACAGTTACATTCTGGTAGGGTTCTTATCATTAATTGTTATTTATGAAAATCTCTAAGCTTGAAATGGGGAGTATATAAATTTTACAATAATTCGTATGCAAGAAAGTTCTAAATAGAGTTTTTGAAAATTGATAAATTCCAATTTCAACTTATTTCAAAACCTACGATTGTTTGATGTGTTAAACAGGCGAGTTACGCACTCGTAATTTAATTACTACGCCTCCGAATTCCTTACTGTATTTTATTAAACGATAAAATACAGGGACACATTTATTATTTCTTAAGTAGTCTATAGCAAATTTAATTAATAAGAGGAAATTTGGTGGAATAATGTATATATTAGATAAGATATGATATTCACCATATGGTAGTAACAGTCAGTTATATTACAGTTACTATTTTTTTATATAAAGCATTTGTAACCCCAATATGCATCCTACTCATGGTAGTCTTATATCTAGTGTTCAGATTTTAGTTTTAGTTTTGCGCTACCATATATTGACATAATAATTATTCAGTAACTGTGTAATACAAATATATTTGAAATAGGAACGACAATCAACCATCAGACACACTTTTAAAGCGATGTACCAAAATGGCGTTAAATCATTTTAATGTTGAAAAAGAAAATATTTGGGAGACTGAAACATGCGACAGGTCTATGAACGTGTTCATTGCCTGTGAGAAGAACATTGAAGGTCTAAAAGACAAACAACAAGGTATGCGTGCTTCTGATTTCCTATCTTGATAAAAAGTAGAAATGCTAATCCTATATCCTTTGAACGTCCATAACGTAATCAACCGTATACGCGGATTAAGACAAGTTTGGCCTTCTATAGAAGCGACAGTTACCGTATGGAACACGTTTTGTCTGTATGAAATTAAAGGCTATGCCGACAGCTCCTGAATGTTAAAAACTCAGACGTTCGAGGGAAATGCTGACAATTTAGGACAACCTTGAAAATGACCTTCGACACAATTTTACCAGGTTTGAAAATTTTCATTTTACCAACGTTCGCGTACAAGCCCCTGTGGGATTGTGTTTTGAGCGCGTGCAAATATTTTTTTGTAGACATAAATCAGACAGTCGTACTCAAACAAATGTATATTAATATCTTATGAGAACGCTTAAAATCGACCTGTCGTTAGAAAAAAAAAAACCAATAAAAACAACAGAACATGCGCAGGTTAGCAGACAGGGTGACCCCTACGCGTGACCTCTTTAGGTGGGTCAATTGAAAGTTTACCTTCATATTGCAGCTCAATCTATTTGCTGACGTATATAAAACGCGCTGTAAACCGAAAGTAACATAACATTATGTACAGTGTTTACATAACACATGCATGTCTGTTGAGTGAGTAACAAAATATGCCGGCTGTGCAAAGGATGTACATTGTATATGGCGTTTTAATACGCTTGACTTACCTATTGATAAACGTTTTAGTAACTGATTAGGCAGTTTTTAGAGCAGATGTATTTACAAGATATGCATCAAGAAATGTACTTTACATATTAGTTAAATGTATTATTTTAACTTTCGATAGTATAAACATCTCTGCTTCAAGGAAGCTGACGTAAAAACAACAATCAGAAAAAAAACACAAATGTATAAAACAGGCATATTTTCAAATTTATTGTAGCAAAAATAGAAGATTGCTATGAAACAACTGCTTCTGAATACCAAGGAAATGTATCAACGACAAAATATGGTCACACGTGTCAACGATGGATTGATCAAGAACCAAACAGTCATACCTTCAATTTACCGAGATATTTTCCGGATAAGAAAGTAACAGACGCTGCTAACTACTGTCGCGCCCCTGACAGCGATACAACTCCTTGGTGCTTCACGATGGACCCAATGGTTTCATGGGATTACTGTAAAATTCCAAAATGCGCATCTGGTATTTATTATCATTATTGTGTAAACATTAGCAAAGAATTCGACAACATGCACAGTGGTACACACAGCACAAATAAAAACCTTTAACCGTGAATACTTTTTTTTGACTTTTCGATTGCGTGTCTATAGCAGAACGGTGATAGGATGCATTGAGGTGCAACTATAGTAGTTTGGTAAGCTGAAAGTAGTAGTAGTGGTAATCTTGTTGGCACTTTCGGTGGTGGTGGCGGTGGTTGAGGGGGAGGGGGTGGGGGTGGGGGGGTATTGTTTTGAGCATTGACTCTGATATGTAATAATGGCAGTGGAAGGAAAAGAAATCATAATCCCAAGTTCATTAAATAATGTACACTGAACCGATTTTCTAAACAAGATTAAGTTATAGGAAAAGCATTTTGTGTAACGACTTAAAATTTAGAACTCCAGAGTTATACTTAGTGCTCTATCAAATTTTACCTAAAAAACATTTTTCTGTCACGGTTGACCGCGTGAGACGATGACGAAAATTTACGACTTTTGGCACGAGGATCACGTGTATCGTAAATTTGGCGCTAAATATTATTTCAATGCAATAGACGTAGAATGTCAAACTCGAAAAACATAAAAGATGGCAAAAATGACCACTGGGTAGCGGTCTAGAGCCGTCGGCGTTACCTCGATTTTCTGATTTTGTAAATTAATTTATCAATTTCGAAAGAATGTGAGAAATAATACACTGAACAAAATTTCTAAACGTCTACTTGGTGTTTAATTTAAATATAAGAATAAAATATTTAATACATAATTATGTTTAATATGATTTCTCACATTCTGTCGAAATTAATAAATTAATCTAAAAAATCAGTCATACCTGCCGAAACGAGGTACAAGCACCAATAATGCCGACGGCTCTAGCCCGCTATTCGTTGGTCATTCTTGCCATCATTTTTCTGATTTTCGAGTTGGACATTCTATGTTTATTGCATTGAAATAATATACAGTATATATAAACCTTAAATATCAAAACTTTAAAAATTGTTATTGCTAGCAACAGATGAACTCTCACGCCTGCCAAACGACCCTACGACACTTTTCAGATGTAATAGCGGAGATTGGATGTCACATTTAGTTAAATGCAACAACGTCAGTGAATGCTTGGATGGGTCAGACGAAATAAATTGCACGAGAGGTAAGTCTCTACAAAAGAATAGGATCATTAATAAAGTCATAAAATCACAGCTTAGGAACATACAAAGAGGTGACAGTAACCTCCCTTTTAGTGCTTACACCGTACTAACTGAACTATAGATCCTGAACTATTTAGTGTAGAATGATAAAAATGATGCTTATAATAGAAATAATAATAGTAATGCTGGCAACGAATTTCATATTATTTTATTGGCCATAATAAGTTCATCTTATTAAGATAAAAGTTTTATTTTTAGCTAATGAACAATGCTCTGCTGACGAATTCACATGCGCTGATGGACGCTGTATCCATATGTATCAAGTTTGCAACTTTGTTGCTGACTGTAATGACGCCTCAGACGAATTCTGTGGTAGGATTTGCTTTCGCTTTCAACTTTTTAAATATGCGATTTCCCCATGGTAATATTCATTTAAATGTAGAAATTTCCTTAGTCGTGTCGATTTGTATGGTGAATTTTACATTCCTCGTTTGCATGTGGAAATTTGCATTAGTTTGATTTATTTTTTGATGAGTCAAGTGTTTACGTGGAATACTTTTGTGCATACTTCATCATGTGGTAAGCCTAATTTTGGACATAGAGATCTAATGATCAAAATTTTCTTAATCATACTTATGTGAAGGAGATTACTGTATTCAGTAAATTTGGATTATAATGTCAGGGACCTCCCTTTTTAGTAAGTGACTAAACGCACAAATCTTACTAAATTTTCGTTAGATAAAAAAATCATTTCCCATCAGTACTAGTATTTCAAATACTTTTATTATTCACAGTTTAATAATCTCCCTAATATATTTCAGGAATCAATGCGTTTCTGGTATCATAAATATACATTTATTACATTATTTAAATGACCGCTTATATCATCAGTTATCGGTTTAGCTATCTGCGGCAAAGAGTGAGAAAGAATTATCTAGGATCTCTTAGGTTCTCGTTTTTTTTTTAGTATTTTTCTCATTTATCTTTAAGCTAGCATTCTCTTAAAAAATCCTCATGAATTATGGTTTCGGCGTTTGGCACGAGACCCAATGTTCAATAGTTTTATTTACTGTTTTTGTAAACGTTTTTGTGGTTTATGTGAAATATACTTTAATTTTCTGGTCGATAAAACAAACATATATTTTTTACAGACTACCAACCCTGTGAGTTGTTAGAATTCAGATGTGATAATGGCCAGTGTATTCCATCTGAACACAGATGTGACTCTTCCAAGCAATGTAGAGACGGCAGCGATGAACTCTTCTGTGGTAAGAAAGACTGAGATTCTTTTCCATGTTTAAAAATTGTAAAAAAGAAACCAAAGTCCACGACCACTTTGCTTACAAGCCAACTATAATAAAATAAACTTTGCAATAACAAAAGTGTACTTATTATCATAAATCACGTAAAACTGATAACTCGTAACTAGTATTTTTCATTGAAACATGGACCATTAAAATGCCGTAATTCCATATTCTCTTGAAGAAAAGTTCGATCATTCAACCGAAGCAAGTTACCGGATTTATATAACGTTTTAGAAATGTTATAAAACGTTTAAAGTAACACAATGGAAATACATGTATTAAAACTTGCACAAATGCATTTTCGCCAATGTTATAACCAAATCTGCCTGCAAAACGTTAGAGCATTAAATGATAAGACGCTTATACGATAGTTGCTACAATAAGAGAGTAAATACAATGCTTTACAGCTAAATCCAAGTACATTAACACAGTTCAAATGTCACTGAAGAAAATACAATTCGAAATGTGTAAACATCAACCTAGAAGTACATTAGTCAAATGTTGTAGTAAAATGTGTGTATTCTGTCGAACATGCATATTTAGCTCATTCTAATCGAATGCCAATAAAACATATTATTTCATGTTTTCCAGTGAATTATAGAGTTTTCTCAGTGAAATAAAAGTGATAATCCACAGTTTTGAAACAGTGGATTACCATTTTTATTTTTCACTGTTTTTGCAATTTTAACCCGGATTTACGTCAAAAAGTATCCGAGCGTAATTAATGCTGGAAACCATGCGATGATGACGTCGTTAAAATGACGTCTTTGCGCTATGTTTTTTGATGACGTTTCCGCGATTTTCGATATTTTATGGGAACAAACTCAATAAAAGTAGAGTTTAAACCATAAAATAAACGAAATTGTTGGTATCGGTGTAAAATCACGTTAATTTCACTCGTGAACCCCAAAAGTAGCTATTTTCACTCGTGGCTGCGCCACTCGTGAAAATATCCTTTTGTTGCCCACCGGTGAAATTATACGATCTCCCAAACACCATCTATTCTGGTTTCACACGACCTTCTAAGCACTCCATTTGATAGAAGAACAAAATAAGAAAAGAATATTAGGAAGAAAGGCTTCCTTTATTTTCAGTCTTATAGATTACGTCGGTTGATATAAAACTCGGAATTTATAAGCCTGAAAAATAGGACAAGAAAAGGGGAAACCACAATTGAAAATGCTTCGACTTGATTTATTTACATAAATATATGTTTCTCTTTTGTAAGCTCAATCTCTGTCTTTTGTCAGAATTATGTCCATTTTGTGACTAAGAAAGTGTATTGAGCTTGGTTAAGTTTTTCGTATCATCCCACTTTATTTCAAAACCATTAGAGGTATTGCTTTGAAACTTACCGTACTATCTAATCGTTATCAACAGACAAGAGTACATAACTCTGTCAAGGTTTTTCACAGAATTATGGTCCTTTTTAACTTAGAAAATTAATTGAATACTGGTAAAATCCACTTATTGACTTAACCCTTTGAGATATTGCCTTAAAACTTTGAATGCCTGTTTACATCATTACCCCTATCTGTAGACAAGAGAAGGTAAGTATGTCAAGGATTAAAAAAACCCATTAAGGCCCTTTATCAAGTTAGAATATTTGTTACGTTTTATTTACCAGTCCACTGTTTGACTAAACCGTTTGGGATATTACTTTGAAGTTAGAATACTTGTTTACCATCTTGATTCCCAAACACATCTTTATATAATAAGCAATTGAATGTTTAGAACATGTAAACGTAGAAAAGTATTGATGTATCTTTTGTACTTAATTTATGATACATCTTGATATTGCTTTAACCTACCTGGTAATGTATACTAATACTCAGCACTTTCGATTTCATGTTTTTATTGACGTTTCTTCGTTATGGGTAGTTCATCAAGTGATTTGTCAAAACCGTGGTCGCTAGTATTGGTTGGTTTGTGTGTGTTTTTTATCAAAAACTTTTGAAAATCTTCTCTCAAAAAAAAAAGAAATTTAATTTGAATCAAAAATGACTTCTCAGCATTAAGTCTTTGGTGACTTTTTACAAGTCGTGTTTAATAAGTCAGGCATGCATTTGGATTGAATACAATGTATATCCCTTTTCTTTGATATCCGATATGTCACTTAGCATGCAATTTTGCCGAAATATTTTTCTGTATCTATTTTAGTATTGTTTAAAACTTATTCGTTTTTAGTCAAAAACATGTAACGTGATAAGAAGGTTATATTAGTGCATCAGGACTCCGATGAACGTTTTATGATAATTAATACTCTCTTTTTGTATTCAGAAAATTGCAATTCTGATCTGGCATTTCAATGCAAAGACCAAACTTGTATTTCTAAACGGCTTGTATGTGACTTACATGTTGATTGTATTGACGGTTCCGATGAAAGCTCATGTAACCATATTTATAAAACGTGCGACGATGTGTGGTTGGATGGATTAACAGAGGATGGAACATACCTAACAGGTACATAACATTACTTTTTAAATGTTTTGCGTTCTATATTTGACTTTGACTCCGTTTCCAAAGATGCAAACCTATTCTTTTTTTATCAAATTACGTATAGTGAAGACAGTCAATGGAAGCCATTGGATTTCTAGAATAATAATTTACTGATCATGTACATTTATTTTTAAATAATTAGTTCAGGGTGTTATATATATTTAATGTATTTGCGTTATTAGATGGGGTTAATTTATTAATACCAACGAAACATATTAACCATAAACGGGCGCAGTTGCACACATAACGGGTCGAGCCATTCGATTGCCTTATAGTCATGTGACAAGACATAAGTGCAGATATGAAGTGTCTTTTTACCACGTGATAAAGTGGTTAAGTTCACGGACTTGAAATCACTTAACCGCTAATGAATTGATGGTGATTGGGTCAAGCCACACAACTATCTAGCTTGACTAGGTTTCCTTATGGAGGATTTGAGTTTAGTACTAGTTTAGCTAGGAACTTAACTAGCAAATTACACGCCCACAAATTACGGAAATACTGTTAAAACGCACGTTTAACCCAAAATAACACTTTTAACTTATTGCCTGGCAGGTTTATTTACTTGTAACAAACAAAACATTTGCGCTACCTTAGATCTGTCAATCACAAATAACCAATTGATTTGATGTTAACAGGATTATTTTTCTGACGTCATCGTAATTAACCAGCTCATTTAAAATCGTTATAAATTAAATGATTTAAATGCAGCTCACATTGTTTATGACAGCATAGAGGTAACATACTAAAAATACTATAAATTATTGTATACCCGACATCTAAATCTAAATATTCATTGAATTAACACACTTTTTAATTCTAGTCTTCTACATTTTATGTATCCTTTCGTTAATTTGATCATGTGCATATAAGCTCTTATGTTATAAGGTCTTTTTAAGGTCTTTTTAGAGACACTTAACCGAGGTTTTTGTCTTTGTCAAAAAGTAACGTAAAGCCGAGTGCGGCTACATGAATCAATTTTAACTTAACAACAGATACGACCACATCAGAAACATGTTTTATAATTATCCGAATAAAAAGTGAAAGGATGTATGTGTCCGTTAACATAGCCGGTTAATCAAAAGAAAGTAAAATTTACTATACCTCCGATACTGTTTGCAATATCAGCAGCAGTAACAATAAATACGACAAATAGATTTTAATGGGGAGTAAAAATTAACAGGCAACAGGTGCGTTTATCAAAGCAAGTGACTTCGTGTTCGCGCAGTACAAAAAGATCCAACTCAGTTGTACGCCTTCTATTTTCATTGTTGAAATTAACGTGTTAGAATAGAAATAGATGTTTAATTCTGTATGATATACCGGAATATATACCACGATCTGTCGTTGCGATGCGTAGTAATTATTTTCTCAGACCGAATCTATCTCCTACAAAAGTGTCATATCATTATCAAGAAAATACGTAACTGTGGACGACTTTATAAGTGTAAACAAAGTGTAATATATCATTTTCGAGTAAAACATTTTCATGTAGACAAGTATAAACAAAGCGAAATCTTATTTTCAGAAAATAATATTTTAAACATGTTATTAGTATAAACAAGTGTAATGTAATTTCAAGAGAATGTTTTCCTGTATATAAGACAGAGCGTTTTTTTTTTTAATTCGTTGAATCAAAATTACGATATTGTACAAATGTTTAAGTGCTATTATTCAAAATATATAACCTTTAAAACTATCTTAGAGGCGTTTTGATGCTTTTTAATTTTCATACATTACTCTAGGCACAGCTGGCTACCGGACAAAATGTAGTTTCAATTCGACATCTGGATTCCTGAATATGGAATATCTAAACACAGACTGGAGAGCAATGATTAACCGAGAGTATGAAATTCCTGTCCCTGATATGAACTCTGTTAATGCATATGCCGATGCTCATGGCTATATATGCTCAAGACAGGTATAACATCCTTTAAATACACTAAATGATGTAAACTAAGTTATTTTCTTATGCAAGTTACTAAGTGTCTCCTATTCTGCAACCTTCAGATTTTGTACAGTTTTGTTAATTCAGTTACAACTTTTAAATATCTTTTTTACTTTGTTTATATTGTTGTGAGATTAATTAACGTTAAATCATAATTATACCAACTGATATTCAGGAGATATCATAATACTACATTTCTACATTGCATTATGCTAAATATCATTTGAAAACAATTATTATTATTATTAACGATTATCATAGATACTTTGCTTTATTTAGTTGTGTTTTTCCACATTTTGCATTTTTTTATTATGAAATGTAGAATTCTCCCAGAATTGTTGTTACATATTTGTTAAATGTTGTATTTGAAACCTGTGTAATCATTCTGTGTCTCAATAAAGTTACCAGCTATTTTACCAGTTGGCAGTTTGTTTTAGGACAGCCAGGATCTCAAAATACTCAAAAATGGTTTGAATAATGATATATTAAATACATATTGTAAAGCATATCCTTTGGCAATATACGTTTTGCTATCTTGAATATATGAATATTCAAACTTGAAAAATTGTTTTAATATGAATACATATTTATTGAACAGTTCTTGTGTTGATTCATGTGTTAATCTATATTTAACAAATTGTATAAATGGTTTTGGATTAATTTAGGTGGGGCCTTCATCAAAATTATTTCCAACCTTTGTGATTAAATAATCTGACTCCATGTATACTATAACTGCTAGTAAATAAATAACTTTTGAACCTTTTACTTTACTTTATCCTCGACGCTTTTAACAGCCAAATACTTTAAAACAAATTGCATTAAGACACTCTGTGCGTTTCAAATCTTCAGTGATTTAGAAAAGCGTTTCTATTAAGTTGTGTTTTGCTCTTTTTCAGATAGAAGTACTCTCTCAACGACCAAGACAAAAAGTAATGGAATTGAAAAATGAAACAATCGAAACGTAAGTGAATTTGAAACTTCTTTGCATGTCATAATGTAGTTCGACTCATCCATTACTCATGTCGGTTTGTCTGTTGTAACTTTCTATAAATAAGTTTCTTTATTAATATAATTTCCTAATTCCGGACATCTTACACTCGCTGCACTCCCTTAAATGTCGTAAGCCATTACAAAATTTTTTTGTGCTCCCAAAACACATGTGACCATGTGTAATCTTACTTATTATTAGGTACTGTAGTAGCATTCATATAGAGAAAAAAATTACGGTATGTTAATATTAGATTTTTTTGTAACGAAAAACATTTTCATTTTTTCATGAGTTTTGGGATTTCCCGTAGTAAATATAATCTCTACATTTAGATCACGTATCGATAAGACTTTTACCCATTTTTCACGTTTTGCATGAAATGTAATGTAAATAGTGCCGGATTCAAAACGCTGATGACGTCACAAATATGTCGTTAAACACTGGCGTCGTCCCGCGTAAGTTTAAGCATAACATGAATATTCGTGAAATTTCCTAATATAGATAAATTATATGGCCTTTTTCTTAGACTTAATTGTTTCGTGCAAAATGTGATATCGTTGTAAATACGATTCATGTAACGTTTTTATTTGGATGCTTTTGTTTGATCACTACCAGTACATAATATGCTTATTAGCGTGAACCTTGCACTATTGGACGTGACGCAAGATGTAATAACGGTTGTACTTCATTTTCTCAGTTAAAGAAGAAAGTTCAGTTTAATAAAATAATCTTATCTTGGCATAAAAACATATGTTTTTACTCCAAACAAACTTTGCAGTTGTTTGAATAGGTTTCACATCAGGTCACTCAATAGCAGTCGAGCTTTCAGGAACCCAGGGACTTTTTATTTATATTCGTAGTCAGAAATGACAACGAAAGATACACCCTGCCCTTTTTAAATCCTAGCTGGAACACTGTAGTGAGGTAGGTTCTCATCGAGGGACACTAGTGACGTGTTTGCATTGTGAAACTTGATAGAACTGATATTGTTTTTGTTCAATTCATTTCATTATTATCATCCTCCTGGTATGACACTGAAACTAGGAACAGTTGAATTTCAACCAGAAACAAAACGTTCTTAGCAAATAATTATTTGATATTTGTTCAGATGAAAAAAACAGTATTTGAAAAAGACAACTTATGAAAAAAAGTATATCTCATGAAGAGTACACTTTTCCATCCGATGTTAATATAAGAAAAAATGTTAGTAAATAATGTCATTACTTTCTCTAAATATTTTCTTCACAAATCTTTGAAATTGTGATTAATCGGAATGTTATTCGATTATGTGACGCGTGATTTTATCATCAAGTTATTTACGCCATACCTAGAGTCAATTTGTACATCTGACAGTGTATTTTCTTTTCAGGGACCAAGGCGGATTTCATAGCTTTGACGACAAACTATATATTAGAGAAACATTCGACAGTTCTGAAAACAGAATCCGTATACATAATGTCAAGTGTAGAAAGGGTAAGAAAACTATTGACATGTATCAAAAAGGGTAGGCCATATTCTAACATACTTTTGACAAACTTATCAGGTAGCTAAAGAAAACATAGATTAACAATATTTTCCAGACGTGATTGTTTTTCAAATAGGTGTTCATACTAGATGTTGTTTAAAATTCCATATCAAATTGCAAATCAATACAAAAAGAATCCTATTCAAATGACATATAAACGGACAACATTACCACCGGGAATATATATGAATGCAAAATATCAGAATAAATGCATTAAAGTTGTTGCATTTAACGATATCGTTGAAAGTAAAACGTGACGATATGTAACTAAGTGGTAATCGAATATAATATGAAATAATAAATTGATATTGGTAGCCAAGTGGGTGAAACGGGCGGCTGATCACATGATATGCACAAAACATAATAATCACAAAACCGTTCGCTTTGATCATAAATGAAAAAATAAAGAAGAAATCGTCTCTCTCATCAAAATCGCGAAATAATTTAATCGTAGATCCGGACCTTGTCTGGCAAACTTTACCTTATATTAACTCGTAAACATATACGAGGTTTGGCTGTCCGTTAGATATCAAGAAATAAACATAAAATTTGAATAATGATTTTCCGTAAATATTGTAAGTGGAAAAACATCTTGAAAGCGTCTTGGTAGATAGGCATGCATCGAACAAAGTGGGCCTCGTTAACTCAGTGGTAAGGGCGTTCGCCACCAAAACGGGAGGTCCTGGGTTCGAATCCCAGCCGGAACAGGAAGTGTGTCCTTGTGCCTAAGCCTACCAAGCTGTAAATGGATAGCAGCGATGAAAAACTCGTTGCCTTTCTCTCGCGAATGTGATGACATCTGGAATGAGTGTTCGAGAGCGTTTAATTAAGCTACGGAGCTTTTTTCGTAATCGAACTAAAGTTGATTGGTATAAACTAAACTATCACAATTTTGTTGCCTTAACATTTTGACTTTTTATCAAACGGCTACATTGTTTATCGAAAAACACTCAGTGAGATGGTAATAAACAGTATTTTAAGTAGCTGGAATACCGTCTTAAGCGGATTGATAGACGAGTATGCTTTAACCAAATATGCTCATTAAACGGATAGAAAATCATTAAATCATTAGTAAAGTTTAAATGTGTAGGTTATACATGTAGGTACTATGTGGCACAAGTATGTCAAGCAATGTTTAAAGATTTAGGTAATACATGCAGGTACACTGTTGCAGAGGTCTGCCAAATAAAGTTTAAAGGTGTAGGTTATACATGTAAGTAATATGTAGCAGACGTCTATCAAGCAAAGGTTATAGGTGTAGGTTATACATATAGGTACAACAGATTAAAGGTACTATGAAAAAGTTTTAAAAGCGTAAATGATGGACAAATAGAGACTAAAGATAAGAGTATTTCGGCTAGACTGAGGTCCAAGGTGGGATTGCTTTAGATTGAGCTAGCATGCCGGTAACATGATATAATGAGATGTGTTCAAAGGTGGACTATTGTGATCGCCTTGTTGTCTGTCGTTTGTCTGTCTGATCACATTTCCTTGTGGACAATCAAGAAGCAGCAGCTGAAGTCCAATATTTTCAGAATGTTTGTCTTGGTTGGTGATTTCTAGGCCAAATCCGAAACTGGGTCATATAGGGTCAAAAGCTAGGTCACAAGTTAAATAATAGTCATTGTGAACAATAAAGAGGCCACATTTGACATTTAAAGGTGTAGGTTATACCTTAAGAATAAATTGATCGAAAAGTTGGTCAACAGGCCAAATCATAGATAAACTTTGTGAGCATAATAGAAGCCACATTTTGTACACAATCATCCTTAAAGTTCGTCAGAATGTTTGCCATGATACACTCTGTTATATGGGGTTAAAATCTAGGTAACCAGGTGAGATCATAGAAAAAACTAGAGGTCACATTTTGCACCCAATTAATCATCCTGAAAGTCGGTCAAAATGTTTGTCTTAATGAACTCGGGATCAACTTCGAAACTGGGTTGTGTTAGGTTTAATCAAAGGAAAACTTGTGAAGACTCCAGAAGCCATATTTTGCATCCACTCGTCCTGAAAGATGGTCAGCAGAATTTTTGTCTTTATACATCCTAGGCCACGCTTGAAACTGGGCAGGGTAAAAAAATATGTCACCAGTTACGATACTCTTGACCTTTTGACCTTTTTGAAGGTATGATAATGAAATTTGGACTGTGTGCACTTTTTTGTAAACAATTTTCCAAGTCATCATCGCCTGACCTTAGTCACGACCTTTTGACCCACTTAATTACTTTTGGAGCAATGATCTCAAATGAGCAATATAGGGCCATCATTGCGCTCTTCTTTTTATAGATCTTTGATATTTTTCTGAAAAAAGTAATGATTTTATTTCTCCTATATAATCAAATGATGAAAATTCGTCATTCGTTGAATTGTTGACTTTTATAGTGTTTTCATAGAAACACGGCGATAAAAGCAGAGAAATGCAAATGAGAAGAAAAACTTTCTGTTAGTCTAGAGCGAATTGAATTAATTAACTTGTTTCTGATTTTAGGTTTACAAGAATGGGACAAAACAGTATTTTGTTCAAGAGGACTAAAGTCAGCAAAGCAAAAACGCTGGTGTACAAAGGGAATCGAAGAGTTTTTCTACAAAGGCGGGTGTTATACTTGGGAAGGATGCGGTAAGACCAAAAATAAGTATGAAAACAAGATAACATTTTTTTTACAAACATATCACAGAAGATAGATGAGAATATCACGGAAATTAGAAGCCTGCTCATGTTTCTTTACATACTGTATTAATGAATTATTGTGTTCAGAGTAATGCTGACAATACAATGTATTACATTGAGAAATGATATTCATCAGAATTTAAATTAGCGGGGGTTTACATATAAGCAAGTTTATTGTACAAGATATTAAGATGAGTACTATTTATGCCTTGCAAGAGAATTGTTCATATGTAAACATCCACAATTGAGCAACTTTTGTCAGAATTTATGTGACATAATATGAGATAATTTTCTTGTACCAGAATAGAGCCTGCTCTTATTTTTTAAAACCTTTTGGCTGTCAACTTACTGATAAGAAGTGTTTTAAGGGAAAACAGATGTAGGCGAGGTACAAATGTATTTCAGGTACATTTTAATTATGTTTTTGTACGCAATGGCTTGATCAAAAGACAAAGTTGATCAACCAAGTGACAGATTTATACCAAAAAAGATAGTTTTAAGATGAAAAGGCAATTTTAATATTTATTGGTCATGAAATGAACAGCTACTATCATATAAAGAATTTTTTCAATTCTTTTCAAACATAATTCATAAATTTCATATTTTCTTAAAACATTCAGAAACTCGACTGCATGCTAAAGACAGTATTGTGTGCTGATGACATATTCCCGCTATTTTGTGATTAAATAATCTAAAGAAATTCTTGCTAGATCTTGTGTAGACAAATTTCTTGTACACGCAGTAACGTTTATTTATCTTTATGTCTTGTAAAAGAGACTTGCTTACATGTAAACCCTGCATAAGGCGTCGATTTCGTAAAATCTTATATGCACAGTTCCAAAGATAGGTCAAAATGTAACCTTTTTTTGAAAATCATATTTATAAAATGCAACCTATTAAGACAAAAATCATAAGATATCTTTTCGGCAAAAGGAAACATATACCGGCTAAAATAAAAACTGTGTGACAATGTTCCATAATTCAAGACCTGTACACATTTTCTAGAATTGTACACATTTTCTAGAATTGTACACATTTTCTAGAATTGTACACCTATTCTAACAAAGAGTAATAGCTTTTTAATGTTAAAAACAACTTTAGTATTTTCGTATAGTATTAACATTATCCAGTTATCTGACAAATGTCTCCTAAACAGTAAGTACCTAATCAAGACACTTCAATGCTTGTACATTAGACCCTTAACCGTGCCATATTACAAACTTACATCAGTATGTGAGCAATTTTGCAAGTAGACAAAAAGCAATGGACTGTTGAGTTTTGTACAAGATGGGCATAATGTTTTTTCCACACAATTGTCCCATATTACACAGTCATGTACATCATTTTACAGGCTATTTACAACGTTAAGGTTACACCGTCGACTCTCGGATATTAAGATTGGCCTTAGGTTATATATCAATATTTCTTGACTTAATCATAAACCTTCTTTTTTGTCATTTTTGTCAATTCGTGTAGTTTAAACCTTACCAGGGTGACACAGATTTTTTCGGAATTCGTTTTCATTGGATGTCGATTTGTATAAATACATCGTCCCTACAACTCAATACAATCGTTACGCCAAAATGTTGACATATATGATTCGTTACAGGTTTAAATAGGTGGAATAACAAGATATTTTGCTCTAAAGGGAAATCTATACCTCGTTCCAAAAGGTGTATATACAATCTGGACGAAAACCGCATAACAGACGGATGTCGGAGTCTAAACCATTTGCAGAACTGTGGTAAGACTTTTAAAGAAATATTCTCAGCAGATATTAAAGACAATTAAAATCTCTTTCATAAGTGACCCCCAAACCCCTTATCAGTGTTAATCCTGTCTGATTACATCCAGCAATGTGTCTGTAGACTTGACATATGGTACAATAATAGGACCATACATTTTATTGATTTGTACAGATAATTGATTGATAACTTATTTTCTGTTGTTTATATAAACAATTTTATGTGATTATTGCATTTTAATTTTATTGCAGGATATGAAAAATACTTTTAAATAACTGCAGTATAACTGTGACTTAACTTATATCGAGGATGCTAATATGCTCAAGTTATTACTCTTACAGCAATCCAATTATCACTTTGTTTAAAAAAAGATGAATGTCACATTTGAAACATAAAAGAAATGTATTCTATTAAATAACTGTAGAATAACTTCGAGTTGATAGTTAGAATGGGCAATGTTTTATATACTCAAGTTATTACTCTAACAGCAAACCCATTATCTCGTTCTTTTAAACATAATGAAATGCTTAGATGTTACATTAGAAAGATAGAAACAAAGTATTCGCTTATTTTACAAAAGAAGAAGCGTTTACACGAAGAAATAAATACAGTCAGAAGGATTGTTTATAGCATTGCTCTATCTAACTATGAAATCACAGTTATTCTGCAATATTTTAAAAGTGTAAAACAAATTATGTTTCAGTCATGAGAGAAAATTAATTGATGATTATCTAAAACGTTTGATGTAATAACTGTAAGTGATCATTTGTTTAAAGTGAAAGTATATGCTTGAATAACTAATTTTATATATTAATTTGTTTTGATAATTACATACTTAAAAGATAACTGAAAAAATAGTATAATAGTCATATCTTATAGAACAGAACATTTCTTTTATTTCTCCCATGTGTTTTACAGAACACAGCATGGGGATATAACAAGATAACATTTTACATGTACATAAATATAAATACAGTACAAGGGTTTTAAAGAATCTCATTAGCATAACATATTTGCTTGATTTAAAATAATTTCGATTATTATTTTTGCTGGTGGTGAGACTTACTTGTTGTTAAAAATTGCCTTAAGCTATTCCTAGTGTTTATATACGACCGCATTACTCATTTAGTCCTTTAAACATAGTCTGAACAGACTATAAAGAATTACCCACAATAATAGTCTTTAAATTTATGTAGAACTGACATCCCTTTTCTACATTATCTGCACATAATGTTAGGGAGTTATACAGTAGCTGTATATGATAAACAGAAGCTAGTATATCTATATTTTCATATATCTTCGTGACCTGTCTTGTTAATTGACCCCTGTTATAACATCGCATGGCTACCTGGACCCCTGTGGTGAATATCTCAATTGTCTTTTACGAAACTTTATACGCCGACGTCCTAGCTTTAGTGTTGGCGTTCGTCCAACATCATTGTCTGGTTTATTTTTCAGGAACAATTAACTTGAATTCAGTGAAACATACTTCTTCACTGTCAAGATGAGATGCGCATATTGTCAGCATGTTCTAGTTTCATAAAGTTATTGCCATTTTAATACTTTATCATATATATTCGTGTCCGCTCTATTATCATCAGTTACATGCTGAAAGTATAGCAATTTTTACGGGAAGCTTCCAACCAATTTGAAATACACACAAACATGATCCGGTTTAATGATTTTAACACATAATTATAGCCTTTCATATAGATGTTTTTATTTAAATCAATAAAACTTCAGAGAGAGTATAACAAAAAATAACAGAAAATAAACAGGAAATGGACAAAATATCTCCATTTCAGGTTTACTGAACTTTCACAGTGTTATTGCCCTTTGAGTACTTTTAATAATTTAAAGTCCGTGGTATCTATCAAAAGCAATAGGCCTGGAATACAACATTCATTGAAAGCTTCACTAACAAGAGGGGATGCGCATAAAACCTGCATGTTCCGGTTTTTCGACGTCTTTTCATCGATGTAATGCTCTTTCATATAAACATGATCCCTTCGGAGACTTGCTTAAACAAAAGCAACTTTGCCTTGGCCCTGCCCAACATTGCTTTTGCCCGAAAATAAGATTACGATTAAGAAGGGTAATGAAAGAACATAATGACTTCATTCAAAATTACGACATACCCACAATTCTCCCAATGGTTTTGGACTTGTATTTTTTTCGTTTCGTAGATTGCGTATTACTTTTTTTCAGAAAATGTGCCATGCCCTCAACACCATTTTAAATGCCCCAACAGTTATTGTGTTCCCGTAAAGTATGTATGCAATGGTCGAATTGATTGTCAAGGGGGAGAAGATGAAACAGAATGTGGTAAGTTAAAGCACATACTGTTCCACGCTTTCATACATGCCTTGACACACATTTGCTATAAATATAGATCGTCTCTTTTATGCAATATCAATTTCAAAAAACTTAGTAATATGTAGTAGCCTTTAATTGTGGGAAATCCAAATCAGCAACGTTATTACACTCAACAAACTTGAGATTTTATCGAAAGAGTTTGAAAAAATGCATAAGTTGATTACCTTTAACATTATTATCTAAATTGAGAAATGCATTTATCAATATCTCGCTTTAAAAGTCAGCGCAAACAATATTTTACTAATAAATTTGCAGTTAACATTCAATAGTCGGCTTCTACTTTGGTCAAATGATAATGTACCATTGCGTTACCCATATGCTTTAATTACAGTCTCGCTAATACCCAACTGTGACCAGGCATTTTCATCCTAAATCGAATCAGTGATGCATTTATGAATGAATTACATTTTGAATATTCCATTCGTTTGCATGTCAAATCATAAAAATAGTGTATTCCAGAAGGAACATCATTTTTTACACTTTTTTTCTACTCCGCTTTAGAATTGGTCATTATATTAAAAACATGTTTCTCATATTAGTGTTTGCCCTACATTTTCCTCCAATGAAAACCCGTAAAAATTTTAATTGCTGTCGGTCTATTTGATATTAACTTCTTACGGAAAATTCTATGTCACCACTATCGAGATAGAGCCAGGCTCTATGGACCTGTTTTGCGCATGCGCAAACAGACCAGCCTCATTAATATTCATTAGGCCAAAAGAAACAAAAACAAACATCACAAAATAACATAACGATACCTTCTTTATAATCCTTATCTTTTTTTAACTTTAGGCATTTAAACAAGAAAGTAAACAAAAGTTAGGCACTATTCCCACAAAAAATTTAATTCCTTTGACTTGCATTGAAAAGGAAATACGCCGATTTATTGACAGCTGTTTATATATCGATTGCTACTTTTTTTCCTTCTTTTACGATTATGACTTTTTTAACACAAATAGGAACGAACACAGTTAAATCTTCGTTTGAACAGTTTTTCTCTTGGTTAAAACAAGCGGCTGCCGGGGGTGCCGGGGCTGGTTGCTTCGACGGAGTTGACTTCACTTCTTTGGATCCATTTGCTGGAAGCAAAGGTTTTGGTGGTTCTAGGACATTGCTTATGTCGTTCAACAGTTCGAAATGTTCACGTTGGTACTGTTGCACTACAGAACTTCTGTGTTTACTTCGGCTGACGACAGATTTATCACTAAAACGTTCATTGTATAGCGTGGTGCATAGACTTACACGTGCGGAATGATTAGCGATGTTCCTCCCGTCAGTTGAGATACCTGCATTTTCAAAGAAACGTTTTACATTTTGACGCAGTGTATTCTGCGTTATCATAGCACACCCAAACCTCAAATTATTATTCTCATCAATGCCTCTCAATGGTTTTCGATAAAAAGGCCCTATCCGCGGAATAAGATCCAAATATTTTTTGTAAATGTTATAGATGCTAGTTTGATTACCAGGCTGATCATAATGAATTAGAGGGTCATTGTTTATCCGTTTGTGATTTAGTCCACCTTGACTATTCTTTCGTACACGTGGTGTAAATTTAATAAACAAAATATCATTAGTATGGTCATACGCAAACTCGAACTGTTCAGCCTGACAGTCCAAGTGTTCTGTGAATCCTCTAAATCCAAATACTTTTCCGTTATAAAAAAACAGCATTGCTTTAACACATCGCAGTGCTCATGTTAAAAACACCTTGTCCACAGTGTATTCTCGTCCTCTTTTGTAACAGGGTCAAATCTCTTTGTTTTACACCAATGCCTTGTCCTGTAAGTTCTTTCATTCTTGCGTCTAAGGTTTTGCGGAAATCAGCAAAAACAACATCGTCCTCCCTAAAACTTAATGTCACTGACCCCACACTCCGTTTTCAGATATCTTTGAATGGCACTTGTAATTTGTACTAAAGTGTTAGGAGGATACAACTGTCCATCTTTTCTTTTTATTTCTACAACGAAACGTTGCAGCCAATAATTTAATATTGAGTAATCCTTGATAGTTCCAACATCCAACGGAATGGGAAATCCAGGCTCGAGCGCAGTTTCGAAATTTGCGTTTCTGTTCTCTGCCCATTCTCTCCAAAGAGATACAGCCCAGTTGTTGGATTGTCTCGTTTGTTTCTGTATTGCATTCTTTTGTCGCTCTTTCAATTCTGTAGATGAAACAGGATTTGCAAATCGACCAGATGTTTCTGAAAAAAAAAATGAAAAATAAAGATTCAGCAAAAAGGTTGCAATACAGCAGTGATGGCTGTTGTATAAAGGTCATAATTTAATTAGATAAGACAGTTTTGCATCGATTGCTACAATTAAATTTAATTTCAGGATAGCTAGATCTACATGATACATGTAAATTATGTCACAGCGAAAGTAGCATGCATTTACCTCTCTTTACATCTGGCATCAATTGCTGAGTTGATATACCCAGAAACTGAGTTGATGTACATGGCTCTTCTTCGAAATAACCTGGAAAATCGTCAGACAAAATATCAACCAAGTCCAAGTCCAAGTCAAAACTCGCCTCCATTGCATCTACATGTGTAAAAAAACAAAAATAATATCAAACAGGGAATGCCGTACCAGAAACGCAGCCTCCCAAACGAGCCCCAGCACCCAGAAGTGCACCACCACAACCCCACACCCACCCCCACCCCCACACACCACCCCCACCCCCACCCACACGACACCCTCATTTGAGAGGCCGAGGGTTTAGAACGAATCAACCTGAAGGATGAAAATATCAATTGATTGAATGTGGGGCTTTTCGGCCGCCAAGGACAACCCAGTTGTGAGATAAAACAAATATATAACAGGATGCCACTACCACGCAGCCTCCCAACCCGAAAAAGTCTGAAGCGTGAGTAATTTCGCGCCAGTAAAGTGTGTTTGTAACAAACGTGCAGTGTATGCAGTGTGTACTACCAAAAATGGTGTGGTAGTTTTTTGGCATGCGCCAACACGAACACGGGAGGCGTGGTTTAGATATAAGCACATGTAAACAAGGTGTACATAGTACAAAAATGTAGGACAAACACTAAGTCAGTTAAATGCTAAAATAGAGAAATTTATACAACATAGAAACCCAGTCAGTCTCTAGCGCTCCTTCCTTTGGGTTTCTTATTGTATAAATTTCTCTATTTAGCCTCTAACTATTGCTACTTGTTCAGGAGAATCCTTTCAAAATATGTAATAAAAATTTCACAATGTAGGCAAACAATCACTGTACCGGTAAATTGAAAACTTTGATTCCATCTATTCTCTAGAAATAAAGTTCTTCCATGTGTGTCCTGTCTAGAAAATCGTGTTTTTGTGGTGTTGAAGGGGTCACGCCTTTAATGTATTTCAGCAGCAAATACATTTTCGGGAGCGAGTTTTTATTAAGGAATTTTCTGAATCATTTTATCCTGTTAAGTGAAATTTCTTAAATACTACATTTATAACCAGATTCATCATTTACTTAGAAGAATTTACCAAGATTCCTTTACTCTTGCAGAATGTCGACAGCATCAAAATAGAAGTGTTGCAATACTGTTTCCTTTTTATGACCTCATACCAATAGATAGATCAAAAATACTGCTTGAAACAGCTACAAGGCTTGGTTTAACACTCTTTTCCCAACAAAGTACAATCCGAATCTTCAAAGTAAAACAGTCAATCAGTAACAAATATTTTTCAAAAGCATAGATCTTTTGAAGACAAGTGAACATCCTAGCCCATTATTTGATGTACACAACGTAGACAAGATTGACATGATCCCGGAACTATTATTCGAAAACATGAACTCTACTGAAGATGACACCAGGGCAATTATCTGGCTAACTGATACTCCAGCGAAACTAGATGCTGAACATAAGATCTTCTCTTCATTAAGAAATAAAAATAGCTCTGAAGCTATTTTGAAATACAGGATTGTGATTGGACATCATGGTCTTAAAGATTTTTCAGTTTCAGACCGGGAAGATATTACTGAAGTTAGAATAAGAGAACGAAACATACTAGGAACTTTAGGTTCTACTTTGTTTCCAGATATGTGTATAGGTATTCATTTCGTATTTTAGTTGATTGTATTGCTAATACAGTTAATTAATAATATCCGTTGATTTATTACAATTTTAGATTATTTCGTTATTCATACGACGGTCATCTACTTGATATTCTAACTAAAGACTCAACTCTTCCATACACACATTTGAGTTGTTCTGCTTTCTTTTAATCAGGGATTGCTTGCCTGTCTTCAGTTTGGACGGTGTAATATAAATATTTACAAATATAGATGATGCAATATAATTATGTACAATTAAAAACAAAAGTTCGGTCGCAGAGTTAGAAAAAGAAAGTGTATGTGCACCGTTTGAAAGTTTAGATAATAATATATATTTTGAAAAGAAACATTTAGTACATTTAAGGTTAAGTTTCGTGGTTTCTTTCGTTTGGTGTGTAGGGTAAGATTATGAAATACGAGATTACCTCAAATTTTGAGTTTTGTTCATAATCCTGAAATACGAATTCATATCACTTCACATTCTTAGCATTGAATTACTTTCACAATAACATTTGTTAATTATCCACTATTGTTATCTTATTAATACATGCACACAACTTTTGTGGCTTTTGATCATTTCAGGTCAACCCGTTCCTTGTAACGATAAATATCGCTGCAGGTTAAGTATGGTGTGTATACCATTTCAACAAGTATGCAACGGTATTTCACAGTGTCCATATGAAGATGACGAAGAATATTGCGACTTTAATTGTCCAAAGAAATGCTCATGTATGCCTTTGATCGTGAATTGTGCAAATGCTCACACTGTTAAAACGATCGACATCCCTAAGACAACACGTATGATAGATGCTAGTAATACGACAAAACTTGGTACTGAGTTATTATCAAAAGATAATAGTTTCAATCTTTTGATTTCATTGAACATATCGAGATGTGGAATAATATTTCTTAATGCGAGTTCCTTTAAAAACTTTCACAATTTGTTGACGTTGGACATAAGTTTCAATAAATTGACCCAGCTAGTAGAGGACACATTTGTATATTTGAAGTCTTTACGGGAATTACATTTGCTTGGAAACCAACATCTGCATGAAATTGAACCTGGAGCATTTAATAGTCTCAAAATAAAGTTACTCGCAATAAACAACGCAAATATAGAACGATTGTCACCAAACACATTTTCTGGTTTAAATCTAAGAACACTAGACCTTTCGAGAAATAAGATCCAACACATAAAAGATTTGGCATTTAATGGACTGATTAGTCGAGATATAGATATAAGAGAGAATCCGATTACAGACTTAAACGAGAAAATGTTTGACGGTGTAACAGGAGTGGAAAAACTATATACACCAGCATTTAAATTCTGCTGCATTCGACCATCTTATATCGACGAAAGAAATTGTTATCCGTACAAAGACGAGTTCTCGTCTTGTAAGAATCTTATGAGAAACACTACACTCCAAGCGCTTATGTGGGTGATAGGTTTGCTATCGTTGACTGGTAATGTATTATCTATATTTTATCGACTCATCTATGACAAACAGAGGCTGAAACTCGGATACGGAATGTTCGTTACGAACTTAGCCGTGTCCGACTTGTTGATGGGAGTCTACATTTTGATAATTGCTCTGGCAGACAGGATCTTTATGGACAGGTAGGTATTACAGTACAGATGCATGCAACAAACTTTATAACTTTATTTTCTTAAACGAAAGAAGACTCTTTCTCTTAATATTCGCTATGTTTGACTTCTATGGTTTTATGCAACTGTTCACTTAACTATTGAAAATAGTTTCTCTTTTAAAAAGATCTTTCATTACTATATCTATAATTATGGTCATACTTTTATGTCTATTAGGTATATTGAATTTTCCGAATACTGGCGAAATAGTGCATGGTGTCAACTGGCAGGTATATTATCAACTGTTTCATCGGAAGCGAGTGTGCTCTTCATGTGTCTCATAACTATTGACAGAATTCTTGTGGTAAAGTTCCCTTTCGGACAGTACCGCTTCACTACTTTTTCGGCAAGTGTGTTTATAGCCATATCTTGGATACTCTCTTTCATTATTGCTTTGGTACCGATTTTGTACAGTAGCTACTTCCAAAATAAGTTCTACAACAAATCAGGAGTATGCCTGGCTTTACCACTGACGCGTGACAGGCCACCGGGCTGGCTTTACGCGATACTTATCTTCGTTGGATTTAATTTAATTTCCTTTACACTCATTGCTGCTGGACAACTGATTATTTACACTGAAATACGAAAACAGTCGAACGCCCGAAAACGCTTGAATGTCAACCGTACCAGTGATTTAAGAGTGGCAAGAAATCTTCTTCTTCTGGTCGCTACGGACTTCATGTGTTGGTTTCCTGTTGGATTAATGGGTTTGTGATTTTTATTCAAGTAATAAAAGAAATTCATGAATTTTGTTTTTAATTATTTTCAAAATCCAACCATATATTTATAACGTTTTAGCAAAGTGATACCAATTTGTATGTTTTCCAAACATCAGCTTTTGACCTCGAAATGTAGTTCAGATATTAGTTCTCTGAAGTGTTCATTTAACAGTTTAGATATTTAAATGATTAAACAAAAATGAAGCTTAAAATTAGAAAATTGTCTTTAAATCAAAAAGTTTGGTTGCATGGTATCTTACACATCTTTCAAAAGAGTTTTAAATTGATGAAACTTTTAGAAATAAGCACCATCCGTTTTCTGTCTCGGAAACTGTTGATCCATTCGATACTAAATCTATTCACAATGTTTTGGTACAATATTTTTTATAAAAAACCGCTGTGACATATTTGAAAATGCTTCTGTCTACGCTATACTTATTGATCAGGTGTTTCAATTGCAGTTGCATTTAAGGTTCATCCGCTGGACGACAGTATGTTGTAACAGTTTGAAAACCTTCAATACCTATCCTTTACATTCAGGTATACTTGCTATGGCTGGATATGTAATACCAGGTGAGATGTATGCATGGACGGCAGTACTGATATTGCCAATTAATTCGGCACTGAATCCATTCATGTACACATTCACCGCGATTGTTGGACGAAAGGTAAAAACCAAGTGCACTAATAATGAACATTAAGAACAATAAATAAAAGTGTACATATCTTAAATCAGCAATATGAAGAACTTGTTATGCCTATATACATGCCTTTATGTCTATAACGATTTAATAGAATCTGCAATGCATAAACTGGTTTTTGTACTAATAATTCCCCGGGGGATATAGAAATGGTCTGCGTCAGTCTATCATTAACATTCGTGTCTGCTCAATATCTCTTAAACCCCTAGAAGGATTTTCATATAAGTTTGGTCAAATGTGCATCTCATCAGGACGACATGCAGAACCCATACCCTAGTCTTGTCTATTCAAAGTTTATGTCTCACTTAAGCGTCATTGGGTTTTCATGTCAACTCTATGCTTCCTAAACCCCTTGAAGGAGTTTCATATAACATTCGGCAAATGTTCATTTCATCAAGATTACTTACAGAATATATATCCAAACTCCACGCTGTCAAGGTAAAGGCCCAACTTAGAGGTCATAGGTTTTTGCTCAAATGTTCACCTCATCAAGTCTTTCAGACTGTATTGTTTGATCTTGATGCTTACAAAGTTACCCTTTTTTATCTTACATATAATACATGGGAGTATATTGAGCGACATTAAATAGTATTTTCGTATAATCAAACAATAAATACGTACAATAGAATGTATAATTTTATTTTTAACATATATATTTCAGAAATTTGAACCAAGTATTACGGAACAAGCGAAGATAAACCTGGAGACAGGTATGAAATGTGTGCGTATAGCAGAAAACAGTATAGTTCTATACTGTATCCTCTGTCTCTTACTCCAGTGCCTTTTAATATTCAATATTTCAGTGCATTTTGATATTCCAATATTTTGATGTCTTTTAATATCCAAAGAATTCATAGCCGTTAAGAGATAAAAGCATTAACATGTACCATATTCAGTTTTCCAGTGAACAATTGTTGCATTTTTAAATGTGTTTTGGGCAGTTTTCTTTCCCAATCGGCTACTAGGAAATAGTAGAGTGAAATTGCCTAATTTCTTTACATTTCCGAATACATTCATGCCAACGGTGCCGTGTAAATAGTTACTAAGATTCAACTAAATTAAAAAACAGACAGGACAGAACAACATGCATATTTATCAAGAGTGAAAATTCGAAAGCTTATAGCAATAAACGCATCACGGTTTTCTTTAAGTTTCAGTAAATATTACAAATCTGTCTATGTCTTTTGTCCATATCAACATAAAAGGCATATAAAATCAGCTGTTTTATCTATAGCAACTTTAAAAACCAACATTTGTATAGACATAGCAACTAAAATGCCCCCTAACATGATTTCAATCGCATGACAATGATAGATGGGAACACAAATTTGAATGAAAATATTTTGTTTTAATTTCTATGCTATTATTAGGCCGTTCATTATGCTTGTTTATAATGTTTTTGTTTGTATGTAGCCCACAGTGTTGAGCTGGGACATAGATAGTCGGTTTCATGTGAAGTTTTACAAGGGTTAAGACGAATTATCATCGAAGTAATTATTGATTAAGAAGTCTTAATGTCTTCTTAACTTACGGTTCAGTTACTGTTCTCTCGTTCCAACAATTAATAAAGACAGGTAAACAAGAAAAAATGTGGAATGACCGAAGGTCATGGTAAAAATTTAAAGACTTGCTACGCTGTTTAAAATAGTAACTGGCATTCAACCTGTATCTGTACATTTAATTTATTAGATGGTTGATTCCTCCACTACTACAATATATCACAACAGTAAGTTATGAAATGCATAGGAGGAAGAAAAGTGGTTATTGTAATCTATTGCAGACGGTATTAGATTTATTAACGAAATACTAATCACTTCTCAACGCAGTAATCTGGGCTGACAGTCCAATAATAAACCAGTCAATCCTTGTTTGAAAACGTTGAGAAATTATGAAATCAAATTAATCACACACACACTTTCCCTGTCATAGACATACAAAATAAGTATGACTGTATTGTCTTAAAACACTTCTTTGTGGTAGATGTATCTGTACAAACAACTTCTGATCTAAAACATAGTACATCTGCCTCGGTTTTTAATTAGAAATAAAATATGTTCAATACATTATCAGCTATTAAACAACCGTTTTGAGTTTTTTCTACCCATTTATAAGAAATAATCAACGCTTAAATGATATAATTGCAATAGTAACATGATCAGATCCTCAAAAAAAAGGAGAAAGAAATGTCAATGGTTTTCTTTTAACTACTACATTATGTGGTGTCCTACAACGCACGATTTCAATCTTTCTTCCACAAACAAACTAGCTGACCTATTCAATGTTAGAACCTTACTTTTTTACACAGACACTAAACTTTAGTTTTCACAATTTTGTATATTGTCTGCTTCCCTATGCATGTAACTAGTACTAAAAACTAATAGGTAACCATTCATGGGACTCCATTCAAAATTTTATAAAACATTTTTCTATTTAATATTTTAGAAAATGCAAAGGCTATTCTGGATATTTTGCCATACATCGCTTTAACGGGTACCTCAACCAACATTGAAATTTATAGCCTAGACAGGCTGCAACAGAATAGGAAGCTTGAAGTTGTAGAGATTTATCGTATTCTCCTTGTCGTCAGTAGTTACATTACATTGCTTCATGACAACAGCATGATCCTCGGAGACGTATGTGAAAAGCATATTCTACTGAAAGTATCGTCGGATCATCAGGTAAGATTCAAGGATCTAGCCTCCGTAAACAAAAATGTTTGCCCAAAACACAAAAAAAAATTATTACACATAATGATGCTTTTTGCTACTTAAATTCCTTAGAAATGCTATATATTAAGCGGGAAAATTGATTGCATCCTGAACAGTTATTAAAATGACACTAACCCCGACCCCTTTGTTGGAGACAATGCGTCATATTACAAAATATTTCATTCAGACCTTTTCCTTGTACATTTATTTGTCGTAGGTAATGTCAAAATTTGATACGTATTTTTAATACATTATTTACACCTCACATCATGTCATTCGGTTATAATGGCATACATGTTTCAATTGGTTTATGCTTAAAATATGCACTTTTGACAAATAGTTCACAATGGAGGAGTACGATATAAAATACTTAGTTTGATATTTCTAACGTAGTTTTTTTTCTTTTATTTATATTGTTTTTGTCTTCAACATGCTAAATAGTACAAATCCAGAACAGTGAGTCAAACATAAGGTCACATGATTTCGTTAATTGATAAGTTATATTACCTTTCAATATTGAAATAAGAACGATGCTGAAAACACAGTAGATGCTTTGAAACATGTAAGTAATGAGCTATTTCACTTATTGACAGGTTGAAAATTGAAATATATATATATATATGTATCAGAAATAGTAGATTTAAAGTTTTTAAAGGATAGTCAACAAAGAATTTCATACTTCTTGTAAAAGAAAAAAAAAGAAACTAATAAATTATTGAGAAGTTTCTGAATGTTCGGAAACCTGCCTCTGTAGCGCAATTTTAACTCAGCTATTAGCTCAACTGTGCTCAGTCGTCACGGTGAGCTATTACGATCGATGGTGGTGCTGGTCTATAATTCTTTGGTCAACAGTTTGCTTGTTTGCCTTCCACTTATTTCAATATGAATTGTGCAAACAGAAATTACGGCGTCTCAGCTGCATTGCAGAGTGAAACCCACGGTGCTTTTAAATACTATATGATACAAACTGTAAATTACGCTGTGTATAAAGTAACTTAAACCAGAAACTAACACCTCTTTACTTCTATAATTTAATATTTCAGGTTATAAAAGAGGCAAAGATAACAAAAGTTCCAACGCTTTCATCAAAGAAACGTGGACAAGCAAATGACATATACAACATTGGACTACTAGCTGATACGCTGATCAAGTCTACCAAGATTTGAACAAAAGAAACTTTTCAAGAGCAGTGGGCTCGCATTCAAAGTAGCCCTTGATTCTGCTATACTAAAACAAATTCTCAAAAAGCAAATTGCTTTTCCACAGTAACTAATGATAAATATAGTTAACGGAACGGAACGATTGTAATATTTTATTAAATAAACCTGCTTCTCAGCTTTAAAACAAATTAATCCCGTAGAACAACTTACACTTACATGTAGTTGTAGATATATATGTACGATATTTATAATAGTGTTGACACTAGCATCAGCTACTGGTTATACATATTGCTTTAAGAGTTCTGCTTCAATAGTAATTATAAGTGTTTTGTATGTTGTGACACAAAACGTGTTTGCCTTTTGCAGTACGTACTGTAATTGTGAAGTTATGGTTTTCATAAAGCATGTTAAAGCATGCTCTGTTTTAGATATCCTTACAGAAAACCTCTGAACAACAAAATTGTTAATTTGATTATATTCCAAATGTTACTAATGAAACCTCGCAGGTTCTTAGCGACGACTTGAACAAAACTGAGTTATATGGTATAGTCAATGAACCCTTTCATTCAGAAGGCGAACACTTAAATAGAACACTAACGTAAAAAGACTAAAGACACAGAATTTGAATTATGTTTCGTCTATTGCACTCATGCAAGCTGTCTGATATTATATGTTCAAATTTTCATGTAGTTATAATCTGTATTGCGAGTCTGTATCTGGTGTCGAATTATTCGTTTTTAATCGTCTTTGCATGACAAACTATATGTGAATACTCGGGAGAATTTTTAAATGTTTATCTGTTCTGTGGTTTATGTACCTCAAGATTTATCTTGTGTTTAACTGCATTGTAGTACGCTTTATATAAAATGTATTTTTTTATAATATTTTTTGAAAAATTAAGATTAGGTTGTCATGTGCCTTTGTGTCTGGTTCTTAACAGTACTGGTCTGTTATGAAATACTTTGAGGAACTTTTTAAAGATTAAATTCTTTAAAACATTCCCTAGGGAATAATAAGTATAACTTTTGTTTTTTCTATTAAAACAACTCTTTAATTCAAATTTTCTGGCAGTCTTGCCGAAAATCTTAATTAAAGAATTGTTTTAAATAGAAAAACAGTTTTTATAGTTTAGTTATCCATTATTTTAAATGCTTCAAACTGGATTTGCTCTGTGCTTTTTGATATACTTGTTGTATTGTTTATTTGATGTCCTTTCATTAGGCAAAATCGTCACTGTCATATAGTTAATGTCAAAGTTTATGTAGCTACATCATTTCTAGTGTTGAACTGTATGCATAATTTAAATCTTTGATATTTGAAATACTTTTGGGAACAATTAGTTACTATTATTAGACTTAAAGTTATAATATATTTGGTGTTTAATTGTCTATATGCCATGTTGATGATTAAGGACATTATATTAAATGAAATTTGTTAAAACAATTGACATACCAAAAAAAAATTAATAAATGTTCAAGGATGCTTTAGAACTATTTTCAGTGAATTTACATTAAAGGATTGAATCACGGTGTCCCCATATCTAAATGAATTCAAATATGTTTAAAACTTCAAAAACTATTTGTAATGGCCAACTGACTTTTAATATGTCCATATTGTAGTTTTATTGATAATAAATGTTGTTTCTTTAATGCGCTTCTTTTGTTAACATTTTGAGCTCGAAAACCCGTAGTCTACTCATTAACCAACAAGTGGTCTTACAAAAGATTTTCTAAGATTGCAGTAAGACATGCACACAATATGCACACAATATGTCTGAATTTTTACGCTGGGTGCCTCGGCAGTATATCATTTAAAACATTGGCTTTGCAACCAAAAGAACCTGGATCGATCCCCGTTAAGTCCAAATGAAGAGTGTCTTTTAAGAAGTCACTTATTGCCACACTTTCTTGAGTCTTCATTCAGTATTTCTAATTGTTTTTTTTTCTTTTTTCTCTTTGCACAAAAAGTCGCAAAAAGCCCTCGTAATATAGGTACCCATCATCAAAATATATGACATTCAAGGTTTTATCATAAAACAAAATGCGAAAGTATGGTAGTACACAGGCTAGGTAGTTTTGTGGAAACCTGAGCCTTAAATGGATTTTTTTTAAAAAGGTAATTCTTTAATTAATACTTTTTTATTTATATTTTTGTCGTTTAAATACTTCTTTAGTAGTCAGACTTCTGTTTTATCAAACAAAATTTGTCAGGTTGGTTCCTATTCTTAAAAATTCATATGAGGTAAAGTATACAGACAACTTCAAATGTAAGTCATAATAGTCCTAGTAACTGTTTTGTAATTTTGTATATACGGATTTTAATGGTTGCAAATATTTTGAATGGCGACGGCATATGTAACATAACAACTGATTAACTAGCTTTAAGTTTAGTTTCCACTTTGTACGTTTCTTAAAAACTGGTTATCAGTATCTAGATAAAAATGGTGTTGCTTATGTTCTTAAAATGATCTATTTGTTGCTCGGTAAATTTCGAATTTCTTTGATATTAACCTGTTATAAAGCTATATGAGTTTGTACATTTTGAAATAACACTATATATTTTTTTTCAGACAGTCAATGCTACGAAGGTATCTTCTGTCGCTTGCATCAAAGAAACGCGAACAAACAGTACAACACTGGACTACTTCAAGTCTGCAAAATCCTAGAACTTAAAACATACACGATCCATCGTTTCTCAATCATTAATTAAGTATTGTGTTTGTTCTTTACAACACGGAAGTTGATACTTTACTTTAACAAAAACAGATGTTTTAACAACTACCTGTAACTAATGAAAATACGCATGTGTTATTACACTGAAACAGAGGAGCTATATTACCTATGTTTCATTCTCTTCAATCAGTATTGTATTACTAAATGCGAAAGTAACTGTAGGTAAAATGAAAAACGTGCTTTTATTGAAGCTTTAAATCAGAAAATTACTTGATCTTGCTTTTTTTGAGTATATAAATCCTTTCATCTTCTGCTTTTGAAGGAGGAGAGTGAGGGCCGAGGACCACTTGGCAAGTTGGTTCAGTCAGGTAGAACTGCAGTCATGTCTGAATAGCTAAATATTGCTAGTCATGTTATTCATTACATGGGTAATAAAATAGACTTATTAAATTGAATTATGAACTTTGAAAAGTATCTTGTTCATTGGTGTGACCTTATAATGTTACACCTTTTCGATAGTATTAAATGCTGTTTTGTATTTGTGTGATAAAATGCAACTAAAGAACCTGCTATATATGAGTTTGTTCTTAAAGCCGTTGAAAAGATTTGAAAACTATTTTTATCCAATCATCCGTTGATTCTAGTTTATTGGTCTTACTGAGTAGATGATCCCTAGTGTTTTTTGGGTCAATAGGTCAGTCAAAGTAACCGGAACTTTGAAAATCATTTCCACTTAATAACTTCAGATTTATATGACCCACCGTCTTCAAATTTCTATAGATTGTTGGTCTTACTGAGTAGATGATCCCTATTAATTATTGAGTCATTAGGTCAAAGGCAGTGACTCGGACATTGAAAATCGTTTCGGCTTGATTTCTTGAGATTGTCTTCCAACTTCATATTATTATTGGTTTTATAAAGCAGGTGATCTATATTGTTTTGGGTTTTTAGGTCACACAAATTCAACTTTTGCCTCGGGCTACGCAGTAGGGGAGACATGCAGTTTTTTTTTATAAAAACAGCTATAGATTTGTATCGTAATAAGGCTGCAAATACATGCAAGTAGTTTAACATTGTTTCTACTTTGATAGTATAACAAAACACATTATTTTAAACCCTGGGTGGTTAGATATCGAATTCGTTCGGTGTCAAACCTGCCGTCTAAAAGGAAGACACGTTCCCTCGTTGATAAATGTAGCCGAAGTATGTACATTTGTAACAAATGACCGGTAAGATATGACCTAGTATAACCTTTCACAGAAATCTATCACACCTCACTATATAACCCAAAATGACTCTGATGCAGACGTCAGTAAGAGTGGTGCTCAAACTTAACACAAAACAGTGGTGAATTTTGATGAAAAATATAGAAAGAAACACACATGATAAGGCAGATATGCCAATATTCACATTTTCAACATTCCGAGTATTCCGACTCAGTCGAGTTACCCAAATCTACTAACTTTTCTATAAAAATGCACGCGCGTATTTATTCGGACACGCTCACTGAAGTGCTGTAAAAAGTAAAATACATTCGGACACATTGTCATAAATTACCCCAACTGTGCTGTGAGAACCTAACTTTAACAATGTTGTTACATATCTTATATTCCTTGAAAATACAGCTTATTGTTAAAGTCACTTAGTTTAAAGCCAAAACATGTGAACATCATTGCTAACGTCAGATCCGTACATAGTAACGTCCATTATGACCATGTACTTCCAAGAGCAGGCACAGGCTGAAAAAAAAACAACAGTCGAAATGAGAGAAATGTCTAGATAGTATTTAGGACATGATCCACCCTAAGTCCTTTAGCCTTAACAACGTAGTCTTGAACATTATTTCCAAATACTATTATACAGGTCAACGGTGGAAGGAAAATTAGACACCTGATGCTGTTTCTTCTCCCCCTGTAGTTAGATATATGTAACATATTTATAATAAGTTAAATAAAAAGTTACGATTTTTATTTTTCCACCAATCACTTTGAGATCGATGTACATGTATATTTCAACAGTTTGTGACTGTTTTAAGCCATAGCTGCCATCACCACTTTTTAGCACCAGTTTTGGCACCCCAGTGTTTGCAATGCATTTGCTCTTATTTGGTAAATTACTTATTAATCATCTTATTAATTAACTTATAAATTGCCTATTATTAACAGTTAACCACCAGTGTCACAATTTTCATATTCCTCATTACGTCATGCATTTTTTTAAAAACTATATACCCAAGTTCATTTAAATCTAAACTCGTACAAGTACCTAGATATAGTTTCATAAATTCTTAGTGATACGTTTGTCAATGTAACTACCAAAGTCTTTTGCTGTGCATTTAAGGTGTTCAATTCGTTCAAATAATATCTAGAAATTTTGTTAGAGCCTCTAAGGCAATATAACAAAATAACTGCTAAGGTCCAATGCTGTGCGTGTGTGTGTTTTAAGGATATTTAAGTCAATATAAATGCTGTACATTTTACATGTTATATGAATTTTCAATATTATTTGATGTAAGTTTTACATGTGTACATTTAAGGTTTCTATACATTAAGCATAGTGTTCTTAAGTCACTTTTGTCAATATAAGTCGACATGGTTGCATGCTGTACAGTTAACGTGTTTTATATACTTAAAGGATATACCGCAATAATAATAATGAAAAAGAATGGTCGTTAGAAATTTGTTAATTAAAACAATTACAAAGGTGAACCATTCTCTGTTTGTTTAAGTTACTTATGAAAATACTGAAATATCTGGCAAATTACTAGCAGCATTTGAAATTAATGTTGACATTAGAAAAATGTATATTTAATTTAGTGGATATTTATGATAATATATTCGGATGAGAATACATGAAGCAGATCAACTAATGTGTATTAACACTGCCACGACCAGAATGTAAGAAAGGCGTTCTAGATGTTACAGGAAATATATCTTATCATTTAAAATATGGTATGACAGTTACTAAACTTCAAATGAAAAAAAACAACATTTGCCGACATGAAAGGAGAACTTATGGTAAAGTCCAAAAATAGTTTGGGCATAGTCAATGATGATCATCTATATTAACCCTCCCTTATATAGAAAACAGCTGAACTGAGCTGAAAGTTAGTTCTTTGGAAAATTATAGTGCTACATTTGTGCACGGTAAATTCGAACATTTTCAGATAAATACTTAAGAAGTCAGATATTTTCTGAATAGCAGGAGGGTCAATTTTGGTGTCGTTCGCAGAACTTGTTCGGCCCTTTTAGAATCACCAAAACCACTGTTACATTCAGTTTTCAGTTCAGTCATGCAGTCAACTTTATCGGACGTTTTCTTCGTTATGGGTGTGTCACTTTCATATTGTTCACCAAAACGCTCTTTTTTGCCGAAACACGATGATTGGTTTTCAGCGACTGCGTCTGTAGATCTGAAACGGCGACTGGTGGAGGAATAAAATGGTTTTGATAGAAGTAAAGTAAATCTTGCCGGCGGTATAAAACTTTATGTCATTCATCTTAAATATGGACAAAACGTATATCAAATCTGTTTAATTGCATTACTTATTTTGAAACAGGTTATACACCGCGATATGCTCAAGCTTCAATGAGTAAAGCAACTGTTCTCAAGCTCCAATGAGTCAAGCAACTGTTACGAAAATCTTCCCTATTAGTTCTGTTCCCAGTTGAAATTTCAGTTGCATTTAACTTTGGAACGATATGATGTATTTCCTTGAGCTTTTGAAACACATCTTGTCAAGCGAGTAATTTAAATAACGTATCTGTTTCATAATGCGTTGTCGTGTTGTCTATGCCATGCATTTTATAAGTAAAGATAACATATGCATATGCTCCTATATATTATGATCAGCAGATAATAGAATAATATGAATTAACGTTTCCGTGTTAAGATTTTCTCTGTGATTGAGCTCTTGTATTTTTTACAACTGTACTGTTTTTTTCGACGTAGTCGTATACTTCTGATTTGAACTTCGGTTGGTATGGACGCGTTGCTAACCAACTTCGTTATAATGTGACCAATCAGAATCTGCAAATTATTGGCTAGCGTTTCGGTACCGGAATAAGCAGTGTACTGCCCGGGAGCCTTCTGAAACACAAAATGTGTATATTTTTTAATATTATAGTTATTTATAATAAATCATGTTGCAAAAAAGAAAAAACAGAACACGTTATGTCAAGGTTTCTGGACAGTACGAAGATCAACTTTTGTATTCAACGAGGTGTTGTCCGGGGCCAGACATCTAGCGTCATTGATTATTGGCTGGCGTTTCGGTACCAGAATAAGCAGTGTACTGCCCGGGAGCCTTCTGAAACACAAAATGTGTTTATTACGTCACCTACGTCGACCATCTTTTTTTTAAAGATATTACTTGTTTCACATATGTACACCTAAATAGCAGAATCACACACACCTATCTCATAGGAAACTTTATGTCCATGAACTGGGCCCGACCTTCTATAGTATATTTCCCCTGTCTTGCCAGTATTAGGATGATAGGATCGTCAACAGAAACCGTTTCTTGCAATGTGATGTTAACACAAAAGCCGACGCACAGAGCAAGCAAAGAAAATAGCAAGCGCTTGTCCGTGTACTTTTTACACTGCTACTTTACGTTGAAGTCTACCAATATAACTTGTAACACGCCGTTTGCAATATTTCTTGCATACCAGATGGGGATATCTGCAGTTTTTACCAGTGCTGGAAAATCTCATCTTACACCCCCCACCCCCCGTGTAAGACGACATATGTGAATTACTTATGACGTAACGTTATAAACAATGTGACGTCACTTTCCCAAACATAGCATCTAAAGAACGTTTGTTTTTATATCAAAATGCATCATTTCGATAAGTTTGTTTTTAAATATCTATTTCAAAGTGCAAGACGTATGCAAGAAAAAGTTTCTTCCATGAGATACTTGGTTCAGATCGAAATATCCGTCACTTCGGGTAACTGTTTCGCGGGAACTCGGCAGAGCCTCGTTCCCGCCAAAACAGTTACCCTCAGTGACAGATATTTCGATCTGAACCTCGTGCTCATATAAGAAACTAATATTATACGATAGTTTAGATATACTACAAACATTACTACATTGATAATTAGAATTCATAATGTACATGTTTAACGCAATCCTCTGCAGAGTTTCTCTAACTAAAATGCCTTGAAGACAAACAGTGATAATCGAATTGTACGGGAGACGGTTGTTCCAATAGTGACAAGTTGTGTGCTGTGTTGCAATGCATTGATGCCTCGAGGACTATATGGGACATCAGTAAGACTGAGCATCAGTCAAGTATATTATCTTTGTTGTCCAGCATCCATAACTTGCTGCCATTTATACTCAATAATATTTATTTTCAAATTTAACAGATATCTAAACATTGAAAAGTTTACTTATCTGCTTGTAATTGATTGTATTTGCGGGTACATGAAACGTGAAGGATTTATAATCTGCCAGAGATAATTTTGGCGTATAATTGTATCGAACACATTAAGCATGGATGTTCTTTGTTGATAATTCTACATTATAGAACCCATTTCACCTCCTGTATTTAAATTACTTCCTTCAACTATAAAATACATTTCGAATCACAGTAAAATCAGTATTATAACGAACTCCTTTGGACGACTTAAATTTGTTCCTTATATCCATATATCGTTTTCATTTAGATATGTGTATTGTTTATCTGTTCTTAATCTGCATCCTTCGTTAAATAAAGATGTTATCATTATTAGATTTAATGAAAAAGAAATAAATCGGGCCAAGAAAATTTGTTTCTTATGTCCGGAATTTCTCTACATCCGGAGTCGTTATATACGGTATTTACTTTACTGTGTGATAAAAATGCTTTAAAATTCAATCTATTTATTCCTTGTGAAGAAAAACAGACATTATTTTTATATGTAGTACTTTTAATCAACATCATACATCATTTTTACAAATATTGAACTTGATCAGATATCTTAGATATAGAAAAACATGTCAAATAATTGATATAAATCAAACCAATATATTGTCGATAAATTAGGTATATCAATAAAAATAATGATATCAGTTTTTGGTGTTAAATTTCATTTCAATTGTAAAAAAGTTTCATTTAGGTTATTTTAGATCGGTTTACCAATAGATAATTAACATAGAAACGGCGTAAATAATTACGTTTAACCATTTTTAAACTACAAACACTGCCCTCCGAAAGTGCGCAATATTTAACTCTTTGTTTGTAAGGTATAGAAAATCCAGTTATATTTTTGAACGTATAAATCGAAAGCTCCAAAACTACCAGAACAAAAATACTGTTCTGAATTTGGTTGATTCAGTCACAATTATTAACATCGGTTCACAATTGATGTGATCATGTTGACAACTTGTTTTCCCCTGCTATGGTCACATACTGAATGCTTTAGGACTTAAACCTGTTGGCAAACCTGTCCTGTCAGAGGATGTAACATCCGAACATAGGTAATAGTGTATTACTGTTAGCAGTGATACAGCAATAAGATATTAAAGGACCTGACTCTAAATCAGAGAATGTTTTATAGTAATTGAAATTTCTTCGCAGGTATGGAGGTCCAGCAAAAACCGCATCATAGAGAAAGTAATGTCCGCTAGTTGTTTGTTTTTGCGTTTTGCCTTTATAAGTGATCATAATACAACGATTTTTAGCTTTTTATTTGAAAATAATTTTGAGCTTAAATTTATAAAAAAAAAAAAACAATAATCGTGCAAAAGAGCCCTACGAATGCACCGAACACAAACCGTGCTTGCATATTAGTTGATTTACTCCAAATAAACAACTTAACTGTGATAAACCTGGTATGAGAAACTATACTTTTTTGCCCTTGGCTTTTATTGATCTAAAATTACTGTCACAATGCGACATTTTTTGGTAAATAATGGCTATGCGTTAATTTATATATAAGATAGAAAAGGATATAGTTATCAAAATGGTAAGTCAAATATGTTTATAAAACCAAAGTTTTATATGGAAGATGGTGATATGCTTTTATTTTATTTTGATAAGTACAGTTTAAAGGTTCTAGCGATTGTAGTGATAAATCACCCGTGTTAAAAACGAAATTTAATAATCTTTAGTCATGAAACATGTATTCTAACATGACTCACGATTTTGTCTCTATATACAAAGAGTAGAAAAAATATATTATAGTAAACCATTAACAACGCAGGAACCGATATGCTGTACACATGACGTCATATTGCGCCGCATGACGTTAAATGAGCGTTCGCGTAGAAAATAACGCTTTGCATTTATTTATTTTTTGTAACATCTAGTCATGTTAGGATCGAAATAACATCCTTTTCAGAGTTGTTATCGTTTTATAAACAATGAGTTGTCGTACTGATGCGCAGTTATTAACCACTCAGGCCTCCGGCCTTCGTGGCTAATTACTGCGTATCAGTACTCCAAATCATTGTTTATTAAACGATATACACCGCTGGAACAGATGTTATTTCATAAACATTACTTAGATTTTAGGTTCAAATTTGGTAAATTCATATTAACAGTTCACTACTTTGTCAAAACAATTAAGGTACAGAACTTAGATATCAATAAACATGAGTTGTAGTGAAAAAGTAATGAAAGACTACTTTCAGAAAATCGTGACACATGTTACTTTTTCAGGAACAACAACTTTCTGAAGAACAATTACAAGGTCGGTATTTTCTAAGACAATGATAATTATGTTTCTGTTCTTCTCTCATATCAATACATGCTTTTAATACAATAAGTAGGACTCATTTGCTCGATTGAGATTGCTTCATCCTGGGCATATGCTTTGGTCTCTGGTCCCTAAATCTTGCCCATTTCCAGTTTGCGTAAGAGAGATGACCATTCTCTTCTAGCTTATGTTGACTGGTCAGGTCAGTGCCGCACTCATGGACATTCACATAGGACAGTCACATAAATATGCAATGAAGTCCCATTTCTGTCGAGGTATATTAAGGTATTATGTTATATATCAAGTCAGCAATAGCAATGTTTCAAATACAAATATTACTATGCCTGCTAGCAGCCTATTTTGTTTCAATCAGAATAACTGATATCATTGCAATTAGTTAACAAAGTAGAAAGTACAATCCCTTTTGAAGTAATATCGGGATGGAAAAATATAAGCCTTAAGTTTTGTATTTGGCATACTGTGTCTATCATAAGTGATTGCTAAACTTGACATTATATTTCAACGTGAGCATCAAGCAGTGTTTGACATACATATTTTATCCTCTTTATCGGTGAAGCCTCTCTGAATATATGTCTAAAGAATTTTGCAATTATGAATTTTCAAAATGTGTCATAATTACATTCAACTACTACATAGATATTTGCTATGGAAATAGTTATACAGTATACTCAAGAAAATATAAAATACTTTGCATTTTATTTTCTTACTTCAAGAATTAAAACAGGCGTTTGATCTCTTTGACAAGGATGGAGATGGAAGAATCACAACTACAGAGCTTGGCACAGTTCTAAGATCGTTAGGTCAGAATCCGACGGCGGTCGAACTTCAAGATATGATAAATGAAGTTGCTGCGGATAGTTAGTATAAAATTAATTCAAAACTGATATGCTATTCCAGACGATAAGAAATTGACTTGTAATCGTGACATATATTCATCCTGTAACACGTAAAACATAAAGGCCTTGTTTCCGCGTTGCAATTTCCAATTATTTGAGGTCTTTATTTCTAATCATCGCCAGAATTCGTGAAGATTGTTATCAGATAGTCACCCTTAATTATGCCTTGATAATGTCTAATTCATGTATTGTCTTATTTAAATAGCGGCATTAGGAAACACTTAATATAGCATAAATAGCACAGGTTGCATCTGAGAACCATTGTAATCTATAATGATGTGACAGAATAAAATCCTCGTAACATCCTTGACGCTAGTGTACATACTTTAATAAGTGCATGTGATATGTTAAAATATACTACAATTTTATTTTAGTATGGATATAACAGGTTTCATTTTTGATTTCGGGGATGGGCTAACAAAGAATAATAGTATTGCTGTGGTAATATGCTGACACGATATAAAAAAGACGTAAAAAAAAGAATATTTCTTATTCTGAATGTTTCATTTAAACTTAAATTATTTCTGTACTGGAAAATAACTGATTAAGCTTCTACATATCAGGAACCAATAGCAAGTTATAATTTGGATCAGAGAAAAATGGGATAGGTAGTGTCACCAGTACTGCAATACTCACTCACTGCAATACTCACTTTGAAAACAGTAACTATCTAACAAAGGAAGTTTTTGGTCAAAAAATTAGACGTTGGTATCCTTTTTTCAACAGAAAATGGGTGCATAGAATTTGCGGAATTTGTCACATTGTTGAGCACTAAATATAAAGATCCAGAGACACAAGAACAAAAGTTTTTGGAGGCATTTAAAGTCATTGATAGAGATGGGAATGGTTTTATCACTGCGGACGAACTACGACATATGATGACTAATCTTGGAGAAATGCTCACAAAAGAAGAAATCAAAGAAATGATTAGGGAGGCAGATATTGACGGAGATGGACAGATAAATTATAAAGGTTTTAGAAGCCATTAATTTGAAGAATAATGTTTAAAAGAAGAATAACACTACGAAGTATTTAGACACTTTAGATAACTATTGTATAGTTTTTGAATTGTATGTTTATACGCATAACATTAAAACAGTATATGACTATGTTATGGACTTAAAGTGATAAAAGTGCTACCTATTTGTAAAGCGTCATGTGTCAAATTCTCTGCAAGATTTTTCATTTGCTGTCCAATGGCCAATGGATATCAGCTAACTTACAAGTATTCCGAAATATGAATGATAAACCATGTCTTATAGTTCAAATAATAATTGATCTTCAAATAATGTTGCACAGTGAAAGTGAATATCAGTTTAACAATATGAATGTCTAAATTTATCATCTCTATTTCAGAGTTTGTCAAAATGATGATGTGAAGGTAGACAACGTAGTGCGTTACCAACACTTGTTAAACATCTTGTACCAAGGTCCAGAGGGAGACATAACTCACAACTTGCTTTCGTCTTCTTAGAAAATTAAATGTACTTGAAAAAGATAGATAACCTTGTGTTAATCCGTGTTTGGATGTTGTTTTCTATGTCTACAGTTTAAAAATTGGATTGTCGGGTTGTCGGGACACAAATGAAAATCTCGTATGTATTTATATTTTAGTCAATAGACCAACGAAAGACGTACACACAGATGAACTTAGAAATTATTATAGTGTGAGTGCGTGAACTATAGACGCTAATGTTTCGGTCTTTAAATAAATCATGAAATAATATTAAATCACATTTGTTTTGCAAGAAAGTCTTTATATGTATACTTTTTTTTACCCAAACTTGATACTTTATCTGTGTATTTAACATTGTCAATAATATGTTGTGACTTTAACATTAATGGTATTGAATGATGAACCCACTTCACTACCTGATTTTAAATTACTTCCTACAACTACTAGTATAAATAAAATCAAGACAACACGAAGTTTTCAATTTACATGTTTCAACTTTATGTCTTCGTCAGAAAATATACAACATACAGTATACAAAACAAAAAGACGTCACGTCCGTTAAAAAGGACGCGAACGTCCGCGTGATGAAAAACAACGTAAGGTTTATAATATAGATATGGATCAGACTGATGCGGCGGGTTTTATTAAAAAGAAATGTATTTATTCAATACACGATAAATAAATATAAAACCCAACATAACTATATCAAAAACCATTACTAATGTATATAAGATATGTTAAGTTCACACATCAAATAATACGCTACTGTTCATACCACTGGGCCAAGTTGTATTTAAAGTATGGATCCAGTAAGTCTCGCGCATCAGTCTGTCCAAATCGTTCTTAACAACATCAATTGGTAAAAAGCTAAAGTCATCCATATTATGATCAAAGCTATTAAAATGAGTAGCAACATTACTAGCAAATGCCGGATCGCTGAAATTATTTATATCAAATTTATGACTGTTCATCCGTCTCGAAACTTGTTGTCGTGTTTGGCCCACATATTGTATTTTGCATTTTTTGCATGTTATGAGATAAATTACATTTGTAGATGTACAATCTGTATTTACTCTAAGTTTAAACTTAGACAGATTGCATGAACTGATAAATTCATCAGTTTGAATAATTCTAGTGCAGTGTGTACACCTGGGCCTATTGCATCGACTTGAACGGGCGTTGACGGGGGTAAGGGGTGCAGACGTATATTTTGAACTAACTAAACAATCCTTGAGATTTTTACCTCGTTTATAGGCTAGGACTGGTTTATAAGAGTGTAATTGTTGGACCGATGGATTTGGTGATAGCTTGAACAAATCCCAGTATTTATGTAAAATACGGCCAATATTTGGTAGGGAATTGTTATATTCTACAACAAACGGCACAATGTTAGTATGTGTATGGTTATTATTGTAAACCAGTGCTTGATCCTGTGTCAAAGTACGCGCCCTATTAAACGCCTTGTCAATAGTGTCATCAGAGTAATTTCTAATCTTGAAAAAATCACGTTACTTATCTAAGGATTCGGCAAATTGGTGATCATCAGATATAATACGACGATACCTTTTAGCTTGACTGTAGGGTATCCCGTCCTTACAAGTTTTAGGATGGCAGGAAGAATATTCAAGATACTGATGAATGTTAGTATTTTTAACATGAACCATTGTGGACATGTTATTACCGGAATCCTTACATATATCTACATCAAGGAAAGACACGTGGTCTTTCGAAATATCGTAAGTAAACTTGATTGTATCATGAAAATCATTTAAAACCTTGATAAAATTGTTTAATTCATCAAGGGAATGATCCCAGACCATGAACATATCATCCAAGAAACGTAGCCATAAAGTAGGCTTAAACTGACAGGTTTCTAGAAAATCTTGTTCTAGCTTGCCCATGAACAATGACGCATATGCCGGAGCCATGGCCGCACCCATAGCCGTCCCCATAATCTGAAGGTAGTTGTCATTATTAAATTGAAAGTGGTTATTCTTAAGTGTGAGTTCGATAAGTGCACAAACATTATCGATAGATAATTTACTATTATACAGACTTTTATCTTTACTTAAGAAAAACTTACAGGCCTCAATGCCATCAGTATGAGGTATATTGGTATACAATGAACTCACATCTAACGTAACCAAATAGCTACTGGGAGACAACTTACAGTTCTTGATTTTTGTAAGGAAGTCCGTCGTATCTTTAACATAAGAGGGAAGGGATTGCATGTAGGACTTTAAGACATAATCCAAATATTTGGAAATGTTATCAGTAGGGGAATTACATGCCGATACAATGGGCCTACCAGGATAGCCAATAGGTAAAGTATGATCACGATCCTTATGTATTTTTGGTAAAATATAAAAGTGTGGGGTTCGTATTTCATCTGGGAAAGTGTCAAATTCTTCCTCTATATAGTCCTCACATTTTGATAAATTGCCAATGCAGTCGCAGATATTTTGTTTCACTGTTTCTGCAATATTATGACTAAGTTTAGTATAATACTTATGATTGTTTAGCTGTCTTACCACCTCATTTTGATAATCACTACAGTTCATTATCACTACATTTGCCGATTTATCTGCCTTTTTGATGATTTTTTTCCTACAACTACAAAATACATTTCGATACGCAGTTAACTCTGTATTTTACAAACTCCTTTGGAATATCTAAATATGTTCCTTAATCCTTATATCCGGATTACGTTATACCCATATAGCATTCTTATATCTAATGAAGAAGACATAAATCGGAACAACAAAATGACCAAGAAAATTTGCTATATATGGAGTCGTTATAAACGGAGTTTACTGAACTGTTTTTTTTAATTCTTGTAATAGCTGCTTACATAAGTTTTAAACCCCTTTTTTAATGTTGTTATTGTTAAATTTTAAGTTTCAAACTTTTTTTCAGTTACAAAATTTTTATTTGTAATACATTGAAGCAACGTCATACATAATTTAAACAAACTTTAAACTAGATATCGACACACATGTCAAATACTTGATATAAATCAAACCAATGAATTGTTGATAAATTAGGTTTATATTAGAGGTCTATTACCAAGACCAAATTGAATTTTCTGGAATTGTAACAGGGTATTACAGTTTGAAACTAGCTTCTTAAACTTTACAATAGCCGTGTAGTACTTCCCTGTTTGAAATACTGATGCAGAAAAACGAGAGAATGTTTTTGTATTGCCTTAGATTGACCTGGGGGGTCTTTTTGTCATGCTTTCGCTTTAATGAATGTTATCAACAGTCAGAAATGTATGTTGCAGATCATTTGAAGTGACATTCTTTCAACATAATATAAAAATATGTATGTTTTTCATATACAATCTATTTACAGCCTCTTTCTGTGCGATGTTGGAAAATTACAAAGGTTTTTGAAAACTGGAAAGCCTACTTCGTTTTTGAAAATGCAAAATATAATTTATTAATAATTTTGTTAAACTCAAATTTTCAACACAATATGATCACATTCGATGCAGTATGTCATATGTTCCTTCTAAGAAGACGCCTGTTACAATTCAGGATTAAAAAGAAAATTTGATTTGGCTTTAGTAATGGACCTTTTAAATCAATGTTTGGTGTTGAATTTCATTTCAAGTTTACGAAACTGTTTTTTCAAAAAGAATAATTCTATCGGTTTATCAATATATGATTTACACAGACACGGTGTAAATAATTACGTTTAACATAATTAAAGTACAAGCCCTGCCCTTGAAAAAAGAACGAAATATATAGCCCTTAGTTTACACGGTATAAAAATCCGTATACATGAACGTCACAATGAGTAAACGTTTGCAGAACAATGAATTATTAATTCGGTTGATTCAAAGTCACAAATATCTAAACCGTTTTAAAATTGATGTGATCATGCTAACAACTACACTTAACGAAACTTATAAGTACTCCGATTTCAAACTTTCAGGAAAACTCGAATTTTCAAAATATATGCCAAATCAATGTTGAAAATGTGTACTGACTCCACCTTTCGTCTGCATGAATGATTTTGATACAAAATCAATCATGCCAAACCAAATATGGCGGCCACCTATTGAAACCCGAAAATGGGCACGTGAATTTCGTGCAAGATATCCACATGGTCTATTTTGACACAAATTATTAGTGTGTTGATGTGCCTAACATAAAAACACAAAATGGCCCGAATGTCGCTGCAACAAAGAGGAATCGCCAATGGGCCATTACAAGGCGGCGCGTCGCATGCAGAGGTATGAATTTTAAACACGGAATTTTGTTTCTTTATTGCGCTTTTTCAAAAAATATTTTGCTGGTTTGTTGTGTATTTATTTCTTGAAATTGATATCATTTGTTTTATCTAGGTAGCCCGTACAATACATGTACAGACGAAACACATTACTAGGCTCCTAGCTGAAAACAGACGAACCGGAAGTGTCGCCAACCTCCCCAGACAGCTACGTGGTCGAGCAACAACACGTGCTCAAGATAGATTTATTGCTTTAACACATCTCCGTCAGCGGAGGTGCACAGCGTTCGAAACAGCAAGGGCGACAATCGGCACCCACGGACGACCAATTAGCGACACAACCGTTCGAAATCGCCTAAGATCTGCGGGACTCCGTGCAAGAAGACCATTCCGTGGTATAGTACTTAGCAGAAACCATCGACTTGCACTAGTACGTTGGGCAAGAGCACATTGACGATTCACGCGTGCTGACTGGGTGCAAGTCTTGTTTACGGACGAGTCCCGTTTTAATGTTCAGGGTAATGACGGCCGGGTATGTGTTGTCGTCGTGGAGAAAGATACACAGATCCGTGCGTGGTAGAACGGGATCAGTTCAGTGGCGGGTCTGTGATGATATGGGCTGGCATTTCATTGCACCTGAAAACACCACTCGTTGTAGTTCGTGCAAATTAAAATGCAGCCCTCTATCAGGTTGAAATTCTGCGTCCCATTGCAATTCCCATAATTCAACAGAATAGGGGAATGATTCTCATGCATGACGGTGCTACTGTAAGTGTCATACTTCACAATCCACACGAACACTCTTTCAACAACAGAGAGTAAACGTTCTTCTATGGCCTTCAAATTCACCCGATCTCAATCCTATAGAAAACATTTGCGATGAGCTGGGTCGGCGTGTATACAGAAGTCAAAATGCACCCACAACCCAACAGGAGCTACAAAACAGACTTGTTCAAGAGTGGGCGAACATTCCGGTAGCCTATTTCCGGAATTACATATTGTCTATGCGTGCACGATGCCTAGCTGTAATCAGAGCAAACGGAGGACATATGCGGTATTGACTGAACGAGGCGGTGTTTGATTTTTGTGATATTAGTGATCTCAGTTACATGTATTGCCTTTTTTGTTAAGTTTGAATTATTGCAAAATGCATTTACTGTTATAAAATGATAATACTACGATTAAAGTTTATACAGTTTCGTTTTAGACTTGTCTAGTTATAATAATTCTGACACAATATATACACAGAAAAGTTGTCGGAGTACTTATTAGTTTCATTTAGTGTAGTTTTTCTAGCTATGGTCACATACCGAATGCCTTTGGACTTCAGCCTATGGTTAAACCTGTCCTGTCAATGGATATAAAAGTAGAACGTCAAAGTAAAAGTTAGCAGAACAATGAAATATTAAACACTTAGTTTCTGAGGTATAGAAAATCCGAATATATTTTTGAAGGTGACAGTAGTGAAAGTTGCCAGAACAATGAATTATGAAATCGGTTAATTGTCATAATTTTTAAACCGGTTTAACATGATGTGATCGTGTGGAAAACTAGTTTTCCCAAGCTACATATCTGATGCCTTCAGCCTATGGTCAAACATGTCCTGTCAGTGGATGTAACATCCGAACAGAGGTAAGAGTGTTTCCCTAGTAAATCAGAGAATATGTCCTAGGACATGTAATTGATATGCAGGCAAGGTCTAGCAAGAGTCGAAAAAATTTAATGAAATAATGTCCGCTTGTTTAAAGCGATTTTACTGGATCAATGATTATATTTCAATGAACACTAAAGTTTATCCTGAAATAATTTTGTTATGAATTTAATAAAAAAACAGTTCAAGAAATAATTGTCGTAAAAAGCCCACTATGGATGCACTAAACACTAACTGTGCTTGCATATCAGTTGGTTTACTCCAAATTAATCTCTTAACTGTGATTAACCTGGTATGAGAGACAACATTTTTATGCTCACTCTTTATTGATTCTTAATTAACTGTCACAATGCGACTTTTTATGAAAATCGATTTTTGGTAGATAGCGGCTGTGTATTAATTTATATTTAAGATTGGAAAGGATATTGCGGTCAAAATGGTCATTTTAGATAATACAGTTAAAAGGATGTAGTGATTATAGTGTTAAGTCACTAATGTTTCAAATCTAAATTTTATTATCTTACTTCAGTGGTTCAAAGGAGTAACGAAAAAATATTATCCTTTAAACAGAAAAGTAATCATTTCAAAAAGGGTTAAGTTGTGGTAATTTTTTTTAACTGCTTCACTAAAGTGTAAGAACGTTTTACGTTAAAATGAAAGATTAATTTCATGAAATCTTGACACGTGTTACATGTTTCAGGCACAGCAATTTTCTGAAGAACATTTGCAAGGTCAGTAGGTCATTTTTATATTTTTCTCTCATATCAATATACAAAATGTATGACGTATATATAAATACACTAACTATGATATATTTGCTCAATTAGATTTCTTCATCCTGAGCACATGCCCAGGTCACTTGTCTCGCCATCTTGCCAATTTCCCGCTAGCGTAAGAGAGATGACCATTCTCTTCTAACTTATGTTGACTGATAGGCTGGTTTTGTCATATCAATTCTAAGACTATTTAACATTAACAGAGTGGTAGAATATTAGCCGGGATGACAATCTTTTTCAATGGTGCCTTTTCAGGGTCACCATAATAGGTTCAAGCCTGTTCAGGGCCACTGCCATGCTAGGACAGTCACATAAATATGTATATAAGTCCCGTTTCTGCCAAGAAATATTAAGGTATAATGCAATATTTTAAGTAAGGTAAGTAAACGCAATATATTAAAAACAAACATCACTATATCTGCCTATTCTTGTTACAATCAGATAAAATGATATCATTAATTGTGGCTAGTCAAGTAGAAGGTACACTATGTTTTTAAGAAATTTTGCAAGTATGAATTTTAAAATTGTGTCATTATATTCTTAACACTGCTTATATATTTGTTATGAAAGAAATTATACATTATACTACAGTATGTCATATATCTACATGTTTTAGTTGAATCCTTACTAGTTAGTTTTGAAGAAGGTCATGTCTTTAACACAGAAGTATTAAGAATGTTTCATGGTCATAAATTTTGCCCTAAACTGAAACTGGCGTATTTTAAGACATAATGCCATTTGATTATTAACTGCACTATTTTTGTTTTCGGTAGTTCACTTTAGTTCACTTTAGTTTAATGTTACCATAGATGGATAGAAAATGTTCTAATACACACACCAATTTTAATGGTAGACATTAGTTTGATAAGCTAATAGTAATTCATTTCAAACAAATACATGTATACATGTACTAAATATGAATATCGGGCAGGGATGAAACTATTGAAAATCAACTTTTCCTCAAATGTTGCATCAACATTACCATAGCTGGACAGAAAAATATCCAATATCAAATGTTTATTTGAAAAATGCAGACATTTTCGGTAAAAAAAAAGTATTTTTTAAAAAAAAAAAAAAAAACCCCCCCCCATTTGAAAAATCTTGTGTCTTTATTCAAATTATTTTCGGCGAAAGATCGAAATCTATTTTAATTTACGAATACAGGAAGTAGTTGAAATTGTATTTTCATAAGCTTGACTTCGCCAACCTGAATCGACCTTATATATCTACTGAAACGAAAGTTGTCATCTGTCTCTCGGTTGTATTATCTTTGTATCTTTTAGCTGCGGTTAACTTTCCGTGATCAGGCTACTTATCGAAATTTGTAAAGATATAATGTCCATTAATATTTTCTAGCCAATAAATATTTTACCAATATATGGTGATGATTGAATGAAAACTGTTTAAATGATTAGATAAAAACTGCCTTCGTCGTGTAACGGAAACGGCTATTTTAACCAAATTTCAATTATTCAAGGACTCCTTTATTTCTGGGGCTATTTGGCTGGTTATAGAGCTTAATCTAGATATTGTACCAATACATATTCTGACCCAGTTTAATTATGACTGGATAAAAACTATTTTAGCTAGAGAGTACATAATGGAAGGAAAACACTACCTAACCCAGATTATCGCATTAATAGGCCTGGTCTGGACACGACTCTATATAAATATATATTCAGGGAGGTATCACTTAAATATTTTTTACTTTTTTGAAAGATTATTGAATGAAAACACCATACACAAGCTATGAAAATATTTCTAAATGGCAGCAATTAATTTTATGGAAAGAAATTGCGGAATTCATATGTTGAATCATGTTGGCAGGGTACATGTACTTTGAATATCACAGCTGGGAAACATATTTACTTTTTCATCGTACTTCTTTACAAGAAGTCATTTATATTTCGACTTTAGACAAGAAGTCATTTATATTACGATGCATTTAATTTTCAAGCAAATTTGTGAATATTGTGAATTACAGGGCGCGTTTTTATTTAATTTGTGAAAAAAGAAGGCCGGATGGACGTATATCTTTTTGCATTTTTGTGCTTTGTAGTGATTGGATAATAATCAAAGTTTGAAAAATTCTAAACTACTTCACTTTAGAAAGAGCCATTTTCTCGCCAAAACATTTACATTTGGTGACGGATATTTCGATCTCAACATCGGGCTGATGACAGAAACTAGTCTTAACAGAACTACTCACAAAACAACAAACTCCCTTTGCAATGGCAAGATGTACACTTTATTGTGCGACTAGTGAGAGGGGAGACTTGTACCTTCACATATGATATAAACAACCATACAATAATTATCATGCACTTATATCGTTTTGAATGTACATTTTTGTATACAACAACATACAGTTAAATACTATGTCATACATACGGCTAAAATACATAAATTTCACCCGTTTATTTATTCTTAAAGCGTATCAATTCGCTGACAGTGTCTCCCGTCACGATATCATGCTCTAGCAAACAATGCTATATTCTTCATGGGAATACTGGCCGTACACGAAAAAAACCCTGTAGAAGAAACGTGGATCCGTAAAATGCATGAAGTCTTTCAACTCCTCATGCTATTTCTCAGAATACTGAAACTACAGACTCTATTCAGGAGCATGTTTCTATATTAAAACAATCGTAGTTGTTATGTTATTCGTTTCTTTTACGTCATTTTAGATTTGAATAGCATAAATAAAGTAGATGTGACAAGTGTAAAACCTTGCGTAGAACTGATTTATTCGATACCGTTACTGGCTAAATACCC
>JAFMSR010000001.1:17473884-17513884 GCA_022818135.1 Saxidomus purpurata | reverse complement strand
ACGAACTGCGACATGTGATGAATGATCTTGGAGAAAAGCTCACAGACGAAGAAGTCCAAGGAATGATTAGGGAATGTGATATGGACGGAGATGGGCAGATAAATTATGAAGGTTTTATAAGTCATTAACTTAAAAATAAATATAGTTATGTTTAGAAGAATTCGTCAGAAATGTATTGTATAGTTTTTGAATTGTATGTTATACGCTTGACATTTAAACAGTATAATTATGACCATGTAATGAATTTAAAATAATGTTAGTACTCCTTTTTTGTAAAGCTTTGTGCGACAAATTCTCTAAACAAATTCACTTGCTGTCCAGTGGCCAATGGCTATCAGCTTACTTACAATGTTCTGAATGATGAATCTCGTCTTATTGTTCCAGCAATAATTTATCTTCAAATAATGCCTCACTTTTAGAGCGAAAGTGAACACCAGGTTTAACAATATGAATGTTTATAATCTATCATTTCCATTTCAGAGTTAATCAAAATGCTGATGACAAAGTAGATGACATAGTGCATGACACAAATTGACTGCCACCTGTTCAACAGCATACAAGGTCAAGAGGGAAAAACTAAATCAGAAAAAGTAGAAAAGAGCTTGTTTTCGTCTTCTTGGCAAGCTGAATGTACTCATATTTCAGTAAGAACACCAACGAATGACATACAAAAAATGGACATATATACTAATATACATTTTGTATTGTGAGTGTGTGAATTACGGACGCTAAAGTTGCAGTCTTTGAAAATATTATGAAAGAGTATTAAATCACATTTGTTTTGGAAGAAAATCTTATGCACACTTCTTTTGGACCATACTGGATATTTTATCTGTTTATTAAACATTGTCAATGATATTTCATTTATCGTAACGATTTTTCACGGTATCGATTATTGTCATTAATTTTTCACACGTCCTTGCACTTCTGTTGAAAACCTTTGAGGAAGGCTACTATAAATTAGATACGAAACATGGCTTATGCGTAAGACTCATTTATACGACATGCAATATGATACTGAAATCAATTTTATGATTACATAAACCAAACCCATAGGTTATTTTGATCATGCAATTTTATATAACACTTCATTTAACGATTTAACTATATTCACTGATTTATGTATTAAATATAGTGTTATATCGCTGTCTTATACGTAACACGGTGGGATTTTCCGTGGTACGGAAGGGACACCCCAAGATGGTGGACGGAGATGACGGTAGAATGTAGGAGCTTGTTCTAGCATCCCGTTTTACTTATTTGGTGCCTTTTTGTTCACAAATGTTGTTGATACTGAAGCAGAAAACATCGCCACGCGTGTCACTATAAGTAAGTAAGTAAGTAAGTAAGTAAATAGTTTATTATTGTGACATGTGCGTAACTTAACAAAGTCATGGTAAATAAGTAAACGAAGCACCCGGCCCAACGGGCCTATAAGTCACCAATAAATATAGAAGTTATTTAAATAGTGTCTAGAATACTATATGTCTTATCATCAGAATTTTAATATGTTTCCTAAAGAAAACATGTGAACCTTGCAGTTCACAAAAAATAAAAAAAAACGAAGCGAGGCCGACGTTTTTTCTGGAGCGTAATTTGTTATGTGCTTGCTACTAGACCAAGATTGTGTGTGTGTCGTGACTGGAAAAAAAAATCTTTCTTCATCGCTGACTGACATTTTAGTTTCTTGCAAGTCGTTAGTGTAAGAAAATCACCTGCGTTCGATTTCGAGACAACACGTGTGGGACACCACGCCACGGAAGGCAGTTTCCGTAAAATATTGTTTAAAAAATGGCTACGACTGGGACATAACGGTTGATTTGTAATATTTTAAAATTAGTGGTACTTATATCAACGGACTATTGATTGAGAAGAAGAATGAGGTTTCGTTTAGATGCATTAGAAAGAAACAAACATTTTAAGGACTGTATATGAAACGATTTTAATCACCTTTCAAAGTACAAACCTCCATTCGTAGGAGCAGTCTTGCGTTTTCTCAAAACAAGATGGTGGACGGCAAATTCAATAACCTGTAGTATTTGTGAAGTTGTTTTGTGACTTGAGGTATCATAATGGCATTTTAAGGTCTGCTTATGTTCAGCTGTTAAATGAATTAAGAATGAACCAAATACTTCAAAATTGAAGAAAGGAATGGATAATAAAATTGTTAATTGTTGTTGTTTTTTGTGTGTATTGTTTAAAGGGACATATGCTATAACTGATGTCAAACTAAATAACAAAACATAAGTAATAAAATCTTTGGATAATCATAACTTAACCTAAAACTTTCAGCTATGCATTCCCAGTCATTATCGATTAAACCAGTTGTTTAAAATATACCAGAGTACCGTAACCCATTCAGTTATCTATGTAGAGTTAACCCATTCAGTTATCTATGTAGAGTTGTTAATTACAATTTATTGGTGGATGCGAATTATTACAGAAAGCCTCTATACTGATTATTTGTGGTAAGATGAGGCATTTTTCGCAAATTGTTTCTTCTTTGAAATTGTAGTTAGTTCTCATTTTACGTTCATTGAACACATGCTCTATGTTACGGGAATATAATCTGCTAGATATAGGGAGTGCCCCTTTAAGTTAGAAAGCGGACGTCTCTTAACTTGTCAAACTTTTGCATTAACAGGGAAATAACTCTAGAATGATTTAGGCAACTGGCTACTTGCCGAACCTGACCGATACCATTCACAGCAAGTTTTGTGATTAGAGCGTGGAGGTTAGGAAGCGGACAACTTTGTTGACGTCGCCCAACTACCTGCCGTCCGCAGGTGATCTCATATTACGGCTTATAAAATTGATGCAGATAATTATACATTTTTGACTAACTACCTTATTTTGACACTATATGAATTATATTAGCTGGCACGATTCTTTATGTTGAATAAAATATATATTTGCTGCTCCTTTATTAATTTATGTCTAACTACTAGTAGTAGTATAACGGTACATTTGTTTTCCTGAATTAGGTATCAGATTTATTTGATTTCCGGTCACTTTGACCCTCTGAAATTTTCTACGTGGCGTTAACGTTGTTGTATGAGCTTATCGCCCGTTTTTTCTGAAATTAAGTCATTTAAAGAAGCTGGCAGTTCATGAGAAGAGCCAGTACTATAACCCAATCTTCATAAAAAGAAATTGCCAACTTTCTCACAGTAAAATTCGGTAGCAGGGCTCAAAACAATGACCCTCAATCAATGATGGATAACAGTGCTTTCAAGTCACCGACGCAAACAACACAACCACGAAAACGTGCCTGTCAAATTATTTTAAAATTACTTGATTGTATTTTTATGTCCCAGGCTTAGCCATTTTTTAAACAATATTTAAACTCACACCCGTGGTGTGGTGTCCAACCCGTGTTGTCTCGGAATCGAAAGTAGGTGATTTCTTACATTTAGGACTTGCAAGAAACTAAAATGACAGTCGACGACGAAGAAACGTTCAGAGAGACTGTGAGTAATACAAATGTATAACAATTACGTGACAACCAGACCGACTAGTGCTAAAAGTATGTGTCAGCTGGTTGCCATTAGAATAATTAAAAATATTGTTCGCTGTTCATTTGTTAAGTTTATGATTCAGCTGTGTTGGATTGAAATCTAATTAGAACCCGGGATATGTCTTTGCAAAAGAAGACTTAGTATATATATATCAACAGCAATAAATCAAAAGAAAAGGCTGGAGCTTTGATTTGTATCCCGTTAACCCAGCGAGAAACTGACATATTTCCATTCTTTCGTTATATTTATTCCACTAATCAGAATTAAAATATCTCTCAAATATCATGATTATTACACTCTTTTTAAAGCAATTAATACATTTTGATTCAACGACAATATAAAATTATCGTTTGCAAGAGACAAGCATCAAATACTTTTAAGTATTCAACAAAAACCATCTTTCCACATCTTTCCACGTTTGTTTGTACTGATGGGTTAGAAGTTTAGCTGGTATGTAGAGAGGAAATCGTAATGCAGTTTGTTTTCTTCAATAACTGATTAACTTCGCGTTTGACAAAGAGGTAAAACAAGTAAAAACTTATAACAAGTCGTGTAGTGGTAAAATGCTACAGGCGAGGATACACTTTTTATCTCCTAGCATAGCACTTGATATATTTGTTAATACTCTTTGTTTTGTGCTTCCTCACCAATTACTGTCTTTATCGATTCCATTTGAAAATCAGAAGGTTTGTATTTAGAAAAAAGGATATCAAATTAGTAGAGGTCCACTACACAGACTTATTCCAAATCAGCGGATGATCGGATGTAGGCTTATCAACCATACTAGTTATTTGCACATTGCGCCTTGCGTTTGCTCATTGGTTGTTATAATCTGATATTTTAAAACTTATCATTTACGCCTTCTAATGCCGTGGTAAAGAATCTGACGAGAATCGTGACGCGAGTGTGTCCAAATAGCGGCGCTTATTCTATCCGTAATGTATCACAATTATTATGCATTATATCTTTTTCATTTCTGATGCTCATCTGCGTAAAGAATTTAGAATCATAATTGTCATAACAATTTCACACTATTAAATACTAGTACAATGTACATGTAACTGGTACACGATGCTGTTATGGATTAAAATGATTAAGATCTTATATTTGTACAAGAATGATATAACACGTACATAACTTAATTGTTATTTTTGGCGTGATTTACAGGACATAATTACAATGTATTTTAAGCAATGTACTAGTCTTTATTACAAAACTAGGAAATACGATTAAGGAAGAAACGAATGAATGATTAAAAAGATTTGAATAATATTAAATCGACTTATTAATAAATTTAACTTACATTTGAATCATTGTTTTGTTCATTTCCCTTTCAAGAATGCAAGAAGCAGTAAACACCCGGCCATATATAAACTTCTTCGATTTTCATATTACTTTTTATTCAACTTGCATGATTTGTAATTCCATGACATAGCAGACGACATTTCCGAGTAAATTACAGAAATGAAACATGAACTAATCATAAAAGTACAGTACTAAAGCAGCTTTTTCTCATTATTAGAAAGAACATGAAGAAATAGACATATATTCAATCATACACACAGTAGAGGGATATATAATACATCGTATTGCGTTTGTGGTATATTGTTCCCACATACCTATTGTATGAAGAAAAGAGTCATGGTAAGTTATTCTCTATATAAGCATTATAAATGGCATAATCTTACTTTTGAGGATGTTAACAGTGTTTTTTTTTGTTGGAAACTCCGAGATTCACTCTACAATTGTTGTGAGTTCTTTGTGCTTTGTGAATCGCTGAATGGATTACCTTCGATTCCGTTATTAATGTATTATCATCTCAATTTATTTACTGCATGAAATTGTTACATAAGTAACCATACACGAGTAGAAAGGTAATTTTGATAACGTTCGAAGAAGCTGCTTGTTATACTTGTTCCAGGACCAGTAAACTGCAAACTTTAAACGGTTAGAACTAAACCAAAAAGACCATGAAAAAATTGTTTTAATAATTACAAAACTTTACCTTTAGAATCATTATTTGAAAGTGGTTGCATTAATTCTTGTATTACAAATTTGGGCTTTTGTCGTGTACATCCGGATATGTACAAAGTTTGTACTAAACGTCGCTGTTAGGAAAGATTGACATACAGTCAAACTTGTATTAAGAGACCACCACAGGGAATGGCCAAACCCGTCGCTTAATACCCGACAATTAACACTTGCGGACATAAGTATGGATGATAATCCTTATGAGATTTGACACCTCCGTGCCTAATTTGGGAGTTTATTGCAACTTTAAAGCGGTCAGATTCCATAGAAATGATGTGTTTGCACATAAATGGTCGCCTTATACGAACAAAAGACCGATTATGGATCGCTAATTTTCTGGTCGCTGGTCGCGTTAGCAATCCAGTGTAAAGAAACGCTCGGGGGGATTCAAAAGCTGTTACTGAAGACAAATACACGTGGTCGCATGGGCAAGTTCGACTGTACTGTGAAAGCAGTGTACATTTCAGATGTGCACGGCAAAAGCCCGTGTTTTTAATATAATATTCAGTGTATAATGGTTGTATAATACTGCAACTTCTAAATGCAAGCTAAATTGATTTTTTTAAAGATCAGTATTTATAGACTACCCCTATGGTGAACATCAAAGGAAGGTAATTAAACGTACAATGCGTTGATGACGTCATCAGGTATATTCACAACGTTATGTTGTTGTTTTAAACTTCGAATGTCAAAACTACACACGTATGGGGGCTATCATTTTTTTAATTGAGGTACCATTATCGAGCAAGGCAGTCCGTTTAGATAGTTAAGTCGACAAAATTGTACATAACTTTGAGTAATATCCATCAGTTAAATTGTAGACTTCAATAAAGTTGCCATATTAATACAAAGAAACCATTGCAAATTTTCAGGAGGCCCTGCTCACAGATGAACAAATCCAAGGTAAACGAGTCAATTTCTTTTTTATTTTCTATTTATGAAATTATTGCTGTTGTTTGAAATGAATGTCATCAGAATATGAGTAAAAGATTTAATTTAGATGATATTATATTAAATCTAATTACTAAGTAAAAATCCAGCTGAAAATGGTGTGTGTACAAAAGTGTAGAGGAAATAATAACTTTTAACCCAATACACCAAACTCTTCCCGCTACCAGTATGAAAAAATAACTTTCAAAATATTGATTTTCTTTTTGACTGGGAGAGTCAATTTAAGAAAAGAACAACTGCATGCAGGAGTTGCTTCCCTTCCATTGCCGAAATCTCTACCAACTTAACAACGACACATTCAACTATCTTTTATCAGTCCGATTTTTTTATATCTAAAGCACCAACTTCAAATACTAATGTGGCATAATCATTAATTTAACACATTTAAATGCACAGCAACCAAAAATTTCTTTTATAAAACTGTCACAAAAATACACTTTGTGCAGTAATATGCGCATAATGTCTCTTTAAGAACTTATTTTGTGAAAATCACATTGAGAACTTATACTGTGAAAATCACATTCAGAACTTATTCTGTGAAAATTACATCAAGAACTTATTCTGTCGCGAAAAATAGATTTGTCTGAATAGATTTATATAGTTTGTTATGTACACGTACATTTAACTTTTTATAGCAATAACATTTTATACCTAGCAATTTCTGATGCAAAGTTTAAGAAAACAACACGGTAGATTCTGCTTTAAAAATTTAAAGTTACTTATGACATTCTTTTCTTTTTAAACGGGTAAAAAGAGTTCAAGGAGGCATTCAGTCTTTTTGACAAGAATAGTGACGGGAAAATCACAACAAAAGAACTGGGGACAGTTATGACGTCACTGGGTCAGAATCCCACGATATCTGAACTACAGGACATCATTAATAAAGCTGATGCTGACGGTAAGTACATTTCGGTGTATCAGTTTAAAGTGCTATAACTTAACTTATATAACCGACCGGTACTTTTACGTTTTAGACATATAGCATCTTTAAAGGATTCTTTCATTCTTAAACCAAGTTAATAGGCTTATAGAACGGGCCAGAAAATCCGAAGAGTCACGAAACTACATATAAATTTAATAACTGTTCTAAAGAAAATTAATAAATACCGATATTGAATAATTGGTGTCATTTATTCAACAGCAGAAGTAAAAAAGGAATACATTTATCAATTTTATATCTTTAAAATATAAGGGATATACTATGGTGGCATATTTCTGCCACCACATAACCACTTAATTATCACGTTATATCAACTAGTTATCACGTTATATTAACTAGTTAGTCCTTAATTATCATGATAAATATCTGATTAACGCGTTAATTTTTATGTTAACAGATACTTATGTCAACACCAAAAGTGTATGTTCTGCCCACTACTGCCAACAGATACCTACATAATGATATTTTAGATATCTATTAAGTGGTCAACGTGTTATGTAACAGTTAGTGAGATAAGTATCGTGAATATGTCGTTAGCTAGTTAATCGATAAGTATCGTGATAATTATGTCGTTAACGTTATGTAACTAGTTAGTCGATAATTATCGTGTTATTTGATTAACTAGTTACATACTAGTTAACGACAATTATCCGACACTTATTAACTAGTTAGCCAGATAAGTATCGTGTTAATTATTTGATTAACTAGTTACATAACTAGTTAATCACATAATTATCACGATACTTATTAACTAGTTAGTGAGATAAGTATCGTGATAAGTATCGTCGATAATTATCTGATTAACTAGTTACATAACTAGTAACGACATAATTATCATGATATTTATCTGACTAACTAGTTACATAACTAGTTCACCACATAATTATCACGATACTTATCTCACTAACTAGTTAACGACATAATTATCACGATAGTTATCTCACTAACTAGTTACATAACACGTTAACCACTTAATAGATATCTAAAATATCATTATGTAGGTATCTGTTGGCAGTAGTGGGCTGTTAACATAAAAATTAACGCGTTAATCAGATATTTATCATGATAATTAAGTGACTAACTAGTTATATAACGTGATAATTAAGTGGTTATGTGGTGGAAGAAATATGCCACCATAATATACCATGGCGCATTTATGAAGACATCTTATTTCAAGTAAAATGGCCATTAAAATTTAAACCACTATTAAAAGCGTGGAATGTAGACTTTAAACACTATCAAAAAAATTGCGGCAAATGCAAATATCATTATTATGTTTAGTTTGAAGTGTGCACACTATAACGTTGACTAAATGTTTTTGACCCAAGAGTCACCATTGGTATAATTAGATGTATAAAAGTAGTTGATCGTTTTACAGGTAGTGGATCGATTGATTTTAGTGAATTTGTAACGCTGATGAAGAAAAAGATGAATGAAACGTATACTGACGATGAACTTCGAGAAGCCTTTAAAGTTTTTGATATGGATGGAAATGGCCAAATTTCTTCATCAGAACTAAAACATGTGATGGCTAGTCTTGGAGAAAAACTCACGGACGAAGAAGTTTATGCTATGATCCGAGAAGCAGATGTAAACGAGGACGGACAAATCAATTATGAAGGTAAAGTAAATTGAAGTGTGTATTCAATGGTGTTTTGTTGCGTTGCATGAACATTTGAACAGTTGTGTCTTATTTTCAACCTCGAAGTGAAAATGCATGTCTGTTGACAATTTGACAACATTCAAATACAAAATTAGAGTTGCCACATATGTTTAACATATGCCACATATGTTAAGCATATGTGTGAATTACTATATGGTTTTCATATAAAAAAAAAACAAATGATATTTTTATGTAAAACATGTGTTAACCATAGGGTGTGTTTTTACCTGTTTTTCATATATCGCTGACCCATATGAAAAACATATGAAATAATATGTGTCCATATGTAAAACATGTGAAAAATATTCGTTGGCATCATATGTTAAACATGTGCTTAACATGAATTTTATATATGTGACAATTCAAGCTGTGTACCTATAAAATAAACTGATTAATTTTGCATTTTGACAGTTACAGTAAAGGATTAATAGTACTATGTAATTCATGCATTGATATGTCCAATATGTTGTTTAATGTTATACATTTGTTTGTTAAATTGGTATTTGTATTCGTTGTAAGCATTGTAAGGAAACTAGTAAACAAAAGGTTTCTTTTTTGTATACTGATTTTTAAAGTAAATTATGGTACGTTTTATATTATCTCTCAACACTAAAAGTTTTCGCGCACTTTTTGCGTCAGAATACATGCTCTTGAACAATGTAGCATGACTCCTCATTTTTGTATATACATTTTTGTTTTGCTGTTCATTTCATTTTCTTTATTCTTTTTAGAGTTTGTGAAAATGATGGCAGCGAAGTAGTGCAGCTGACCACATCTTTAAACAGGCTTCCAATCAAAATTGTTCAGCGTTATAAACATTAACTTTGTGTATGAGGTATTTCACTGGAAAATTTGGTTCATCTTAGATAAATATGACGTCATATGTTTCTGTAAAAAAATTATTTAACTGTAAAGATGATAAGTTGTACTAACAATAAACACGATACAATTTGTTATGTACTTGTACTTTCTTTTAAGTAAACATCTGTAAAACAACTCATATTCATGCTACTGGTGTATAATCACTCTGCATATTTATTACGGTAATAAAATGTTGACACGTCTACAATTTTAATACCTGATTTAGTGTTGCTTATTTAAGTTGAAGCTATACTTTGTTCAAAATGACCATTACAATTTTAAGAAAGCGAGTTTATTTTTAAAACTATCTGCATATTTATATATTGAACAGGCATGAACATCTTTTTCGACTATCCTATTCAAGTAATTAAATGAGCCCATTTATTATTTTATTTTTTCTCTGTCAAGTTATTCAAGATGTCTTATTTTTTACGTGTTTTCAAAGCATTTTTATGCTGTTTCTTTTTGACCAAGGAACCTTTTTGAAAGGCACACAACATTTAACATTGCTTTTTGTAACTTAAACTTTCTGACTTTTAATTTTGACTCGAGATAAGAAAATTTGAGTCTCGTCACTCCCCGAGTTTGCTTCCCGGGCATTTCAGTTCTGATGTCGTATGAAGAGGAGATTGGATCTTCACTTGGGCTCGAACCCATGACCGCAGACTGTGCTACTGACCTTTGAACATGTCTGTGAAATGCACATGTAATATATTGCAAACACAATTGCCAAGCCGGAACTGGAATTCAAATTCTGTCTTTGTTACTAAACAACTTTTCATATGTACTGGTTGGGAATTTGATAAAGGGAAACTTCGTGTAAATATTTGTAATCTTGTAATAGAACGTGTTTCACTTACTTGTTTTTGTTGTTTAGTTACATGTGGTTTACACAACAAATTTATCATTGCTTTCTTTAAGTGTATCGTTTCATTCATGCGCAAAATAAAATTAATTGACTGTACAGTCGTAAATAGCTCTGCAATGGAGAAGATAAAATGTCGCAATGCGACAAATCTGTGAAGATGAAGGCCGAAAAGTAATGTTGAGAGGCCTAATAAAAGGATAAGAACGGGACAGACGTGCGAAATTTTACTGAAAACATTACCAGAATGGTAAGTTTATCTTTTACTTTCTTTTTTATTTATTAATAAGATTAAAATTAGTACACAGTGTTTTGGTTTACATTTTTGATATTTCATAGAATGACATTACAATTAAATATGTAATCAGATCGAATTACTTTCACTTTACTTTTAAATTTAAACCTAAAGTTACTTTAACATTTGTTCCTGCTGAAGTGGCCTTGTACACGCTAAAACATTAAATTGACAGATATATTAAGACTCGTTATCAACTGAATTTATACCTAAGCCCCAAACGTGCGCATGGTCGCATGATGAAATTAGTAATTCGTGAAGTGAAGAAATGTACAGTGGGCGTCCGGGAGACAAATTAGTTGCGTTTTAGCAACAATGCATAAACGTTTTAGATACCATTACATTTCACAGTACGATTATTGTATGCAAAGTTTCATTTAAAGACTGGCATGAAATAGTTTATGTATAACCACTGGGACCACTTAGACTTAATATGTGAATTTCTTCAAAAAGTATCACACAAAGAAATTTATGTTCCCCGGGGCATTATTTGTAAATAGTATTTAAGATGCATTACGGACACTGTCACTGATAAATGTGGACAAGGAATGAAATAAGATCGATATCAACAGTGCAATCATTGTTTCTCATTTGTCAATTAGCAGATTTATCTTGTTTTAAATGTATATCATACATAACAAATCTTTTCATTCTATAATTATACAAACATATTTAGTGAACCGTGGCTTATTCGTTCTACTCGAAATTATAGTTTAAGCAACATCGTTTATTTTATATATGTATCTTCGACACTTTCTGTTGTTACTGTATTCAAATACGAATCGCTGATTTAACATGGGACATGTTGTGTATTTAAATAGGTAAACGCGGAGTGCAGATTTAGTTTGTTATTGCCATGAGAAAAGTGTGAGGCACGCTTCATTTACTGTAATGAACTATACATATATATATATATTATACATTTTCAGGCTGACCAACTTTTGGAGGAACAAATTGCAGGTAAATTCAATTGAAAACTTGTGTAACTATTTGCACCTTGGGCAGTTACTGCATTTATCATTAATGACCAATAGTCATTTTTGAATGTTACATTTACCCGCAGCTCTTACATTGTGCTAAGGCATCCCTCTGGCTGCTTTTGAAACAGTTCATGCTAAATATATGACAGTATTACTAAAAACTCTTTATGGACAATTGATTGTGTAGAACAAATTTATTATAGGGTTTTAATTCGTTTTGTTCAAGATCATTATTTTGTAAATTAATCAGATTTAGATACACTTTAAAGGTAAAACTAAGAAATGTCAATCCAACATACTGCGAGGAAACTGCTTATCAGTTCCTTCCAGCTGCTGATCAGTTTGGAGGCATATTCAATTTCTTAGCAGTCACACTTTTGTGTTCGTTTTCATGGTCAACTTTTATCAACGTTTTTTGTTTTGTTTAGAGCACTCTTTTGGCATTTAGCCATAGCTCAGCAGCTTCAGCACAGGTTTATCTATGTAAATATGTATGCATTGATTGTGCTATTTTTCATTAAGTGTCTGCAGATTCTATTTACTTGTTAACATATACTTAAAGACAAAAGTTATGTCCGGTTCAAAATTGTTTAATTAAATTTTAATTGTACGTTATGTTTTCTTTTTTTATTTGCATAAATCATTTTATTATAGAATTCAAAGAGGCTTTCAGTCTTTTCGACAAAGACAGTGATGGCACAATCACTACTAAGGAGTTGGGAATTGTTATGAGGTCCTTAGGTCAGAACCCGACAGAAGCAGAGCTACAGGACATGATCAATGAGGTCGATGCTGATGGTCAGTATTTGTATAAATCATTTAGAATTCTTATTTGTACCCACACTCGTTTTCTATTTTACAACGGAACTGTGAGATAACTAGAAGTTATGCCAGAAATGTCCTCACATGTAATTCTTTTCTACAAATAAGAAACTTCTTTCTGAATAAACTGTCAGAATTGTAGTGATATGATTCATTTGGCCTACTACACTCATGACTTTCAAAGAAAAAAAATTGATAGTTATTTATATATAACGTACTGCGACAATGATCCACTAGTAATAAATGTCCCTACAATATTTTGGCATGTTAGAAGATGTTTGCTAGTCATAAAAGACTGCACAACTTTTAACTGACACACATTGTATTAGCCTCATCTATGTAGATACACCGCTCTAAAATTACTCTGAAATTCTTTTAACTGTTCACTGATAAGTAAAGGAACGCGGCCTGTCAGTTGCTACAGAAAAAATGTTTATGACATTTTCAGAATTCGTCAGTATTAATGAAAAGAGATGGTCAGTTTTCTCTTAAATCCACAGTACCTTATCTTCTTTTGTCTATCACTTATGATATTTTTATTTAAATCTCACAAAATGAATGTATGGTTGAAGAATAAAACAGAAAAACCTACTCTCGGCCATATATATCAAATGTTGTTGCCTATGGCTAGCGAATGATCCGCAGTATATGCAATTTAGGCACGACCCAAATAACCCTATCATTACAATATTTGTAAACTATTTGACACTGTAGCCCCTAAAAAGTACCTTGAAAAATTAGTTTTGAGGACAAGTAGATGACTGCTGAATATCACTAGCTGTAAACGACAAAGAGGTGTACACTTGTTAAGGATCTGGCTTTGGATATCTTTTTCATGTACAGGAAACGGAACCATCGACTTCCCAGAGTTTCTTACGATGATGGCAAGAAAGATGAAAGAGGCAGATAGTCACGAAGAAATTCGTGAAGCATTCAAAGTATTTGATAAAGATGGCAATGGGCTAATAAGTGCAGCTGAATTGAGACATGTGATGACAAATCTAGGAGAAAAACTTACTGATGAAGAAGTGGATGAAATGATTAGGGAGGCAGATGTCGATGGTGATGGTCAAGTGAATTATGAAGGTAATGATTAATTGTTAATGAAACAGAGCTGTGCAAAGGGATTTTTATGAAACGTTATTATTCTTGATATAATATTTTATATAACACATAATACTACTATTTTCATGAGTTATGAGTGAAAGATGGTCTTATATTGAAAGCAGGCATTTCTGTTAATCTTACAAGCACTAAAATAAAGTTCAGCGTGCCTGTATATTAGTCGGAACTAAAATTGGTTAACATTTCCATTTTTAATGGAGATATCAACAGCTTTTTAAATAAATGTAAGACTTTGTATTTAATGTTTTGTTATAACAAGAAAGTATGCCGTTGAACAATGCGAGTGAGCGCTTATTTTTCACATAAATGTGTTTTCCATTGCCCAGAAAGAAAGCTATTTTACAGATAATTCTGGTAACATATCATAATGAGTGTTGTTATAAGTGTTTTCATACTGACCAAAAGAATAGAGCAACCGACTGACAAAAGACCATGCCTTAAGGATATAACTTTTTCACATTCACATTTGACACATAAATATGCTTCGTCTGAGCACTTCAGCTTTTCAATTAATTTAGAATGAAAACAAATCCTTCAGCTCAAGAGAACGGTTCATTCTAATACTTTATATTGTGATTTGTATTGTATGCATGATCTATGTTATTGTATGCTTGGCCTATATTATTTCAAGTGTGATTAGTATGATTGATCTTTTGTATTGCATTCGTGATTTGTGTTATTGCCTGCGCCATGTAAGGAGGCATAATAAACGCTATTTTACCTTTAACATAATTCTAGCCTTTACGAAAGAATCATTTTTTCTGCTGCAAATTTTATTGTCTACCACATGTGTATTCTACGTTTGCTACCATTTTGTTTTAATGACCGGTGTGTTTAATCACATTTTATGCACGTTAAGACGAAATATTTGTCTAGAAAATTTCAAATTCATAGACTTTACATATGCAGGCATTAGAAATTAATTTTTTTTATAACCTTATATCCTAATTTTGGTTTTGATGTTTCTTTTCCAGAATTTGTGCATATGATGACTGCTAAATAGTGACATGAAAATACACAGAGTAAAGGAACACAGTGTTTTACCGGAAAAATGCATTCTTTTTCAGATAAACAGCGTATGCATTGTGAAAAAAATAAATATGGACTGTTATGATACCACTTGTATATAAAAATTTCTTCTATTCATTTTAAGAACTGTCAGCCAAAAATGAAATTGATATGTGTGGTTTTGTAAACATGCTAGTACAGTAGACATTCTGAACAGGATTTTCTGTCACTTATATAACTAAGATTTAGATGCATTTCATACTTTTGAAACTGGCAACTGGAGGACATCATGTTTGATGATTACAGCTACTATGATAAATATCGTTATGTTTATAGTTACACTATTGTTGTGTTTCCTATGTTAAAATAGATTGAAGGAAAACAGAATTTGACATTACGAATTTATCTGCATTTGAACAAACTGGTTTGTATTATCTTTGTCTGCATATTTGAGTACTCTGTGGTTAACCGACATTTTCCTTCAATCTTATATACTCTAAATGTACAACACAACAGGAAATAACAGTGATAAAAGAAAGCAAATACCATTCACAATTTAATTTAGTAGTTGTATGAGTTAACTCCCGTTTCGACCGAATTACGTTCAGATTTACGGGCGGGCCGTCGTTGCTTTGGAAAACAAGTACTTAATGCCCATCCATCGTAAGAAACTGACTTTTAAACATATATAAATACATGGTTGGTACATGCAGAGGTTACAATGATTTCAAGTCAAAAACTGTAACAAGTCGACCCCGACTTAGAATATTTCAATGTACAATGTATAGTCAAACCTGCCTTCGGTAATGATATGAAATCTTACGACAAGTAAAGACAAAAATTATCGTTTATAGGGAATGTTTCTCTAAAGAAACAGTAATTATATAGCATTTTTGTTTGAAGAAAAAGAAACAACAGCCTATTATTTTCTACAATAAAGATAGTCTTGCATTTATATTTAATATTTGTGAAACATTTATATCATCCAAATTTAGATGAGCTAATGAGAGCTCATTGAACACAATTAATAAGATCAGCTTGCTAACAAAGTATCAGTTGATAAATTATGATGGTGTGCAATGCAACACTGATTTGAATATACTGTCCACAAATACATTGATAATATTCAAAACATTGTGACAAAGAAGGCTTTGCAGCAAAGAAGAATGACAAAAGCAATGCATTTTAATTAAAAGGTCTTAAATGTTTATAATATAATAATGCTAAAATAGCAGATTTTAAGCTTGTCAGTTGTTTGTTTGATATTCTACTAACGCCATAACGGTTAACTCTAACTTTAACGGTATACTTAGTTCCGGTGAGGTCTCTTTCTCTTACATTTTGTTTTGTTTCGTCTCCACTTTTATTTTCTTAATGCGTTTATCATTGTTAAGAGATGGCGTGTCCCTGTCATCGAACAATTGTAGTTTTCTTTTTATTCCCTACGGTCTAGGCTGGCAGAGTGTATACTGATGAGCGCGGCAGGTAGACTGTCCTATTAACGATGACACTCTGTTCTGTTAACATGAGAATCTTATGATTCTATAAAAAAGTTGAAAATTCTCTGATTATTTCAGAAGTACCAGTTATTTACCAGTAATAAAAAGCAGTATGATACTGCAAACTGTTTGATCATTATTCATGACTTATTTTCAACTTTGCATGTCAACTACTTTCGAAAAGTTGTTTGCAATATGTAGCAATATGAAATTGAGCAATTTATTTGTTTTTACTTCCGAATTCGAAAAGTATATAACACATTTATAAAATAGCGTAGAAAGAGAGCTGGAAAATCTCATCTTACACCCCCATGTAAGACGACTCGCTTGAATAACTTGTGACGTAACGTTATAAACCATGTGACGTCATTTTCCCATACACAGCATCTGAATTACGTTTATTTTTAATTTAAGATGCATCATTTCGATATGTTTGTTATAAAACATCTATTTTAAAGTGCAAGACAGTATGCAAGAAAAAGTTTCTACCATGAGATATTTGGTTCAGATGGATGCATTTGTCACTTCGAGTAACCTTTTCGCGGGAACTCGGCAGAGCCTCGGAACACTGTATCACATTCGCATTTTTCAGTTCTAGCATATCCGTTTCCGGAAGCCCGCACATTAAGCTCCCGTTCGCACAAGCGGTGTCGGATTTGCTGGTTCCTCCCCCGTGTTGTATGCTCTAGAAAACAATAAAAGAATGACTGTTATTCCATTTAAAACAACTCTTTAATTCAAATTTTCGGCAATACTGCCTTTTCCAAGAAATTTGTCTGCACTTTTTAAATTTACATGTTGACCATCTTCATGACAAGCTTAGAAATGATAAAATAACAAAACGTCAGGAAATGACGCCACGTCCTAATAACGTTATATACACGTTCAAATGATGTTTCCCGTAATTTCAGGTAAAAATCCAATAAATTATTTAGTTGATATAGAGGATAATTGTTGGTGTCGGTGTAAGATCACGTTATAATTTCACCGAATGGGCACCAAAAGTGATATTTTCACGAGTGGCGCAGCCACGAGTGAAAATAACTACTTTTGGTGTTCACGAGTGAAATTAACGTGAAATTACACCGATACCAACAATTTTTCTGTTTATTTTATGGTTAAAACTCTATGTTTTATTGAGTTTTTCTATAAAACATCAAAAATCGCGGGAAACGTCATCAGAAAACATAGAACAAATGACGTCATTTAAACGACGTCATCGTCGCATGGTCTCCAGCATTAATAACGCTCGGAATACTTTTTGACGTAAATCCGGGCTAAAGATTGCAAAAACAGTGAAAAATAAAAATGGTAATCCACTGTTTCAAAACTGTGGATTATCACTTTTATTTCACTGAGAAAACTCTATAATTCACTGGAAAACATAAAATAAACATAGTCCTGTCTTGAATGCACTTTTATTTTATGTTTTCCAGTGAATTGTAGAGTTTTCTCAGTGAAATAAAAGTGATAATCCACAGTTTTGAAACAGTGGATTACCATTTTTATTTTTCACTGTTTTGCAATCTTTAACCCGGATTTACGTCAAAAAGTATACCGAGCGTAATAAATGCTGGAAACCATGCGACGATGACGTCGTTTAAATGACGTCATTTGCGCTATGTTTCTGATGACGTTTCCCGCGATTTTCGATATTTTGCAGAAACAAACTCAATAAAAGTACAGTTTTAACCATAAAATAAACAGAAAAATTGTTGGTATCGGTGTAATATCACGTTAATTTCACTCGTGAACACCAAAAGTTGTTATTTTCACTCGTGGCTGCGCCACTCGTGAAAATATCACTTTTGGTGCCCACTCGGTGAAATTATAACGTGATCTTACACCGAAACCAACAATTATCCTCTATATCATATTCAAGACAGCACTATGTGTCATGAAGATAGTCAACATGAAAATTTAAAAAGTGCAGACACATTTATTGAAAAGGGCAGTATTGGGGAAAATTTGAATTAAAGAGTTGTTTTAAAAAGAAAAAAAGTTATACTTATTATTCCCTGAGGGATATTGAAAGAATTTATAGTATGATCAATGATTAATACAAATCAATCTTTAATGTGCTTTTGTATGCCATATTAATATATCTAAATACTGAGTTATTTTTATTAACAACTCATAAACACAAATCATTATCTTTTGAATCCCAAGTTTTGATCATAATTTATTTGCCAACTATTTACAAAACTACAATAAACACACCTTACAAAACAGACACTTAAAAAAGGAAGCCGCGGCCTTTACGTATTACAAGGATCAATATTCGTAAATTGCGGCCTATGCGGAGAAGTGGCCTATATGACCTGTATATTTTTGAAAATGGTAGTTTCAAGCGGCATGTACGACATTTTTTTTGAATTGGTATTAAATTTTAAATGCAAAGAGGGGGAATTTTAAGTTGAATTCTGTTTAAAAAACAGTTTGCCGATGCTTTCCTGACCATTTAGCCTTCATAGGTCAATATACTACTGTATATAAGCAGATGAGCGAGAGTTAATAAATCATACTTCAATTGTCAAACAAAAGGGCGCCCCTCGATATATGCACTATGTTAGGATTATTGGCCGCGTGCAGTATGCTGGAGCGGCCTATACGTTCATTTTTGTTTCTAAAATCGTTAAAATATAGGGAAGCGGCCTAAACAGTGAAGCGACCTATTGTCATGAAAATACAGTATACAACATTAAAATTTATGCAATCTTCTTTTGGTAAAGTGTCACAAGCTAGAAAAAGATGTTAACAAAGAACTCGTACCAACAGAAATGGAGCCTTCATTTAACCGGGGGTAGAGTACTATTTGAATATTTACAAAATCCTATACATTCAATGTCGATTTGCTTTAAAAATGTCATAAGAGTCAATGTTACCTATCTGCTTATGTGTTACACGTAGTTGGACATTACTTAAGAATGAAATCATAAAAAATTGAATCTACAGTCGCTATTAAAAGAACAAATTGTATAGGTTTAGATAATTGTTTAAATACATTTTAATACTCTAATTATACAACGATACTACATTTTAGTTTTGTTTTTCAGTCACATGCTTTTGGAAAACCACATGTTCAAACGGATGTTCATGTATTTCACCAAATAACTGCTACTGTGCGACAGGGTATACAGGAGAAAATTGCGAGCGAAGTATTTGTACCCAACTGTACCATTGAGTTATAAAAACATTATGATCAGTGTAAATGATAAGCATACAGACTAATTAAGAGGTCCATGGTGGTCCTATAAAAGAACGTAGGTCAGAATGTCAAATCCTAGGTCAATCATGAAAATTTTTAAAAATTAGTCTGTACATATAGTCCTTTTTCATTGTTGCGGCTTATAATCGGAAAAAAGGTCAGCAGGTCAAGGACTGCACATGTCAAAGTTGAAATGTACAAGCAAAACTGTACACATGGTCAGGACTCAGAATGTTGTTGATGTAGCTTCAAAAACGGCGAGTAAGTCAGTAGGTCAAGTACAATCAATGTCAAAGTTGAATTATGCTAAAAAAACTATTCATATAGTTCAAATTTCATTGCTGTACCTTCAAAAATAAGAAAGAAGGTCAAAGTTAAAATCAGCCAATGCTGAAGTTGAAATCTACATTTGTACATGCAAAAATATAGACACGGTCAAAGTCAACGTCAACCAAGTTCAAAAGTGAAATATGCATGCAAAACTATCCATATATTTCAAATTCCATTGCTGTAGCTTTAAAAAAGGTAGGTCAGTAAGTCAGGTGATCCCAGGATTGTCCCTGTGAATTCAAAATCAGTAGGGGTAACATACTGGTCAATACCAACTTCACTATCTAATATGAAGGTCATTTGCCGAGTCATTCTCCGGTAACTGAACTTAAGAGATGTGACCTTGAACTTTAGATAGTGACCTAAATACCAAAAGAGATGACCTTTTGTTCAAGGTCAATCTGTCAGGATCCTATTTTAAATGGTTGTCGAGTTAGTAGGTTTAATCTTGTAATCCGATGCGCAGGGTCCATCTAAACCGCAGTGACATAATGTGAACACACTTCATAGATGCCCTCTAGACAATGCTATATGCTCAGGGCCACACAGTTTCTGACAAGTATAATATTTAAGGTTTTCCTATACAGTCAACTCTCGTCATCTCGATTTTTCTGGGACCAAAGTAAATAAGTCGAGATAGCCGAAGCTGAATAAAATATAAAATATGCTCGAGGGGGGGGGGGCGGTGTTTTACTTTCTCTTCTTGCCATTGCACCCCGGTGCTGAAAGATTGGATATCTCCCGGATTGGATACCGGGTCCTTCTCCAAAACTCTCAGCGTTTGCCGATCCAGATATCCTCCCGGGTTGGTTTCCGGGCCCTTCTCTAGATTGCTTGACTGGCGCTCGGACAAGTTCATGACTTCCGCCCTCCGACATGGATCTTCCGTTTTTTTCAATATCGAGATGTTATCTGTGTAATGTGTATGTATTGATGACACGATTTATAATTGACAGAATCTTTGTTTCTTGCTGTTTATAAATGCAATAAATTTACTCAGTTTTGACACAATTCAATGCAAATTACCCATTCCGCATATTACACAACTTACGTCGCAAACAAACAATTTATTATTTTCGGGTCGTTAACCGAATCACTGAATGAATAGCCGCGCTTTGTGTTTTATTTCGCACCTCTGACAGCAGACGACAATTAAGCGAATACAACCTCGTGCATCTTTTCGCACCTTGTTTGGCAGGTGATAAATGTCAAATGGAGATATCGGATGTCAAAAGAGAGGAAATTTCATGGTTGGGATCAAAAGTTTAATCTAGATAACGAAAAAATCGAGATAAACAAATCGAGATATCTGTAGTTGATTTATATAGAATAAGAAGGGAAAAAATCGGGACCGAGAAAATCCAGTCCAGATATCGAAAAATCGAGATAACCGAAGTCACGATAACGGATGTGGACTGACTCTTTATATAGACAATGTCTTTAGAGTTTGCTACCATCTAAAGATAGCCAGGTTTCTGAAAGATTACACGAAATAGTACTGTTTCGTTGTTCTTAGATGGCATGTTCATAAATGATTAAAGATACCTGTGATAATGAACAATCGTATCATATCCGAATTGCCAAGCTCATATAACACAATGTTTTTATTTTGGCAGATTGCTTTCAGACCGAAACCAAACATATTTAAGGTAGTCGTAATAGAGGAATTCTACTGTATGCGCCTTGGATAAAATATCGGTCAGGCCATATTACGTAGATGGAGTTACCCTTTTTTCTCACAGAATTTATTGGAAACCCAATTTTGCTTAAAAGTTTAGAAGATTTAATAATATTGAATCATTATATTAAAACGGATAAACATTCACGCACAATAAAGTCATGGAACTGTAATCGAACTATATACAATTAACAGTTTAACAGCCCATAGTTTTCTTGCAATCTTTTATTCATTCGTTTTGGTGATTTTATAGACTCATAAGAATGCCAGGTACATATCTCAAAGTTTATGTCGGGGGTTTACTAGTCCTCGGTTTTTTATGCAAAAACCTTTACTGGAAATACAGAATGGAATTTCATAGAGGTTCAGACCCTTGTTATTTTACCATGAAGGCTTGTTCACACGTATCTGAGCATGTCTACACGTCGGTAGGGCTTCTCCATTTTCAGCTATGGCTTGAAGACTCATGCACTTTGCGCATAGATGAGCTAAAATGGATGCCGTGCATCTCAAGTATTGACTAAAAACGTCATAAAATAACTTACAAAAGTAAACCTTTTTATAGCATATATAAAATCTGCATTGCACTAAAAAGTTTTATACGAAAAATTGTGTGCGACCGCTGAAATAAATTAAACAATTAACTTATATCATACAAAAGAGTAATATGCTTTACTGACCATTTTATTCAGAGATGCAAAAATGCAAGATGGGTATTGTTTTTTTTTAAATATTTACTTTCATGATTATAAATGGACTCAGGAATGCACTGTGCGGACCAGAGCATTTACAAATAAGTTTAAATACACCATCATGTAGCGATGCGTTTATGAATGACATCAAGAGTGTTTGGTAGAAAAACAATGTGCAGCCGAATCAGTACATTAACATAATTGCTAGGACACTCTTACGATGCTTGCGATGAAAATATTATTACCCGCGGCTTTTCAAGTTGTGTTCACAATCTGGGAGAAAAATGTGTAAGCGGCAAAGTTACTCTGCCGAAACAGCATTCGCTTTGAAATCAAAGAGGCCCTTGTTAGAGTGTGGGCCAAGCTGCACATTTGGCTTAAATTGTGAAAAATAGCGACTGACATGTAGCTTCCAAGACTTACAAATGGTATCAGTATGCTGAATAGGTGAGAACCGGAAGCAGGCTATTTTGTCTAGGGAACATGCGGACCTACACTATGCATGTATTTGATTACTGATTGGCTGAAAATAAGTGGATGCGGGAATAGTTCTTTTGAATTAATCGCTGGATGATTGATCACGAATAAAATGGGGAAAGAAAAATCTGGATATAATAATTGAAATATTTGGTATTTGAAAATACTGACATTTTTGGTCGGTGAAAACTAAAAATGCCCCGAAACTTGGGGTAGTGTCATTCAGCTCCAAATTATTGGCATAAAGTATTTGATAACATGTATAAATGTCGCTATTGTTATGTGGGACTAAGACGATTCTGCAAAACAAAGTGCATGTCAGAAGTCGGTGAGCGTTTGGGTTGTCGCCCTGGCCGAAAATGTAAGTCTATGGAAATGTATTTAGCATAGTTTAAATGTAAAATTAATTATCGTCGACGCAAGAGGGCTAATTTCCAGTTGTAAAGGGGTGTTCACAGACGGGGAGAAAAAGTATAAGCAAACGGATACCGAAGTCGCTAGAGCATCCGCCCGGTAATAAATGGCCCAGTAATAAATGGCCCCACGTTTGAGTCCTTGTCAAGCCGCGCATCTTCTCACACAGTGACACACGGCGGCAAGTAGTGAAAGGTACAAATTGTCTAGTAGTTAAGTCATATATGTCAGTCCTCTTGCTCACAATATCCGCGGCGCCGCCTTGGTGCAGTGGTAGCGTGTTCGCCTCAGGATCGGAGGGTCCCGGGTTTGATCCACAGCAGTGCCCAAGTGTTGGTAGTGTCCTTAGGCAAGACACAGACAATTCAACATTGCTCTCTCTCTCCTCTCTCCTCTCTCCTCTCTCCTCTCTCCTCTCTCTCTCTCTCTCTCTCTGTCTTCGAGGTTGATTCCACTTGGAGTGAGTCTCGGGAACTATTCATATAAACTGTAGGAATTTGTTTCGGAATCGAAGGTAAATAAATTAGCATAAATTAAATTAAATTCAGTTGCTAAATTGAATTTACGTTCCAATAATGTCCTTAATTCTTTTGAAATATAACGATATACAAATTATTATTTTTAGTAACAACTCATAATGAATCATATTTAAAAAAAACTATTCGTCAATTCGATTCCAGGAATCGGCTGAAAGAATGCCAACCATCTCGTATAAAACCCAAAGTCACTTGACGGCAGGTACCATTTAAAGAAACGAGACATGATGAGTGTCTTGCAGAGTGTTTTGTTTGTAACCGTCGCTGTCCTTGTTAACAATATAAGGTAAGACTTTTTTCTGCTCAAGTAAACTTTTCGAAATCAGTTTTGTTGAGTTGATAAGAAATTGCAATAACTTAGTTGGTACGAAAATTTCGTGTCATCAACAATGGAAGTGTAAAAAGTATTACATATTAAAGCATAACAACTCATTAAAATCACTAGCAGTTTTTATTTGTTTGGTTTTCACAGCCCCGTTTCTGCGGAGCTATGTCCGTACAACAGAACAGTTATGGTTGCACGTTACAAACAGGTGGAATCAATTTATAGCTGCGGGCTATTTTGGTTGGATAGATGCAGAAGATATAGGTATTGTTTCTTATCGATTCATTGAAGCCAAAACATTTTTAACAGAACAACGTATTACAAATGTATATGAAATTCTTTTAAACATAATATCCTCTTACGTAAAAATTCCAAGAGGACACTATCCAGATCCAAAAATGTAAATAATTGAAATGGCGAATATGTCATTTATGCAAATTGTTATTCAATTACGTACCTGACTGTCAAAGTGTGAGTATGACGTCTTTGGCGGAATGAGGTTATCTAAATTGTCAAGTCATTTAAATTGTTTTTCATTGAAAGGCAAAGAGTGGAACAGGTTCCGCATTCTTTGACAGTATTGGATTGCTGCGAAGGATATATTGGCGAGGAGTGTGAACTCCGTGAGTCCAAGTTTGTTTTATTCAGCAACGCAGTAATAATATGTGTAGATAAGAAAAAACAAGCATATCTGTTTGCTTGAAAATCCTTAATATCTCAGATTTAATGTACTTCATCTACTATATATCAGACAGATATTCAAGGAGTGATTTTGATACTGTACGTGCATAGTTAAAAAATGTATTGGGCATGGATTTGTTTATATTTACTTAAGTTTTTCTGCAGGTATAGCTTACTGTTAGTTTTGATATATAGCAATAAAGTAAAAACATACTTAAAATTTCAGCCACTTGTTTCGGAAATACAACGTGTGCGAATGGAGGCACATGTGTATCACCTGATAACTGTTTTTGTCAGACAGGATATGTGGGTAAAAATTGTGATGAAGGTAATATATATTCATACACATGTTGTAATTGGTTTTACATTATAATATCATTTTATCATGCCTTAGCAAAATGGTTTGTAATCAGTTGAGGTGATTAGCTATGGTTGGTGTCATATGAAGTAATTCTTATAGTACCGTCGACCAGAGCACACGAATGCACAACAAATCAGTGTCTCGATCTCTCGAAAACATGCTAATCTCCAGTTTTTCGACCTTTCGTTTCTTCACATTACATTTTACTTATAATCTAATATCTGTATAATTGTCTACGGTTGCCAAAAAGCTGAAAGCTGAGTTTTTTCATTCTGATAAAGACCTTTTTAAGTGCTAAATGTGAAATATTGTTGCCTTCTGGTAGATGGTCTCAAACCTTTTGAACAGTTTTGAAGCCATATTTCGTTCCTAATAAGCATGAACTTTGGTCTTTACTGTGATGACCATATCAGTCCTGTCAGTGTTGCAGGTGATTTCAAGAGAGCGATATCTGGCAAACCGTTTTCTTAATACTACATGTAACAACTACATGTACCTATCATACATACCCCGCCTTTGCAAAAGTATAATAATTCATTTCTGGTTATTTGGTATCTAATAAAAGGGTTATTAGTATAGTTATGTGATCCATAAGCCTGATTGGCTCTCGTTGAACGCTTGATTCGGACAAATCCGGCATGCTGGATCACGTCACTTTACTAATAACCCTATTGTATCATTGCAGCACTAAGTTGTGCATACATTTTAGCTCAACTGGCACAAAGTGCCAGAATGAGCTATTAAGATCGCATTTAGTCCGTCGTCCGTCCGTCCACCATTTCCTTCGAACGACATCTCCTCTGAAACCACTTGGTCAATGTTGATGAAACTTCGCAGGGTTCACCTTGCATTAAGTTCTATCAAAGTTGGTCAAAGAATTCCAGTCCATGTATAACTCTGCTTTCAAATAACATACCTGCATAATTAGAACATTGTGAACATTAGCCGACTTTAAAACTTGTTATTCTCAAGCCTTGCCAAATAGTGGTATGCAAGGTTCTAACACAAGCGGATGCTTTTCATATATGGACATATAGGGAAAAGCCTGTATTTTATTTTACGATAAAATACAGCACGTTTTTTCCAAGGACGACGTGCCTTACATGACGTAACGACGTGACGTATTTAAACAAGCGCGTCCAATCGTATCTCGCGTTTTGAGGTTACAATGATGTACTACTACGCGTTAAATCAAGTTCGTGTTGTTTTCAAAGGAACTAACGTGTTAGAATCGAAATAATAAATTGTTCCCTATATTTTATCGTTGAATAAAATACAGTCAGCCAAATTCCTGACTATATTTTATTCAACGATAAAATACAGGGAGGCATTTATTATTTCTTAATTAAAATTTAGCGGGTCAGACCAAAACAGGCATTGATATGACTTCATGCTATTTCGGCTTTGGCATGAAGCCAGCACTAGGTGTTAAACCTTAACGAGTTATAAAAAGAATTACATAGATCAGTTGTTTACATACTAGTAGTGTTGATTTAAATTCTAAAAAAGATAAAAACAGATGATAACATGAACATTTTATATCTATGATGAACACGTCAAGTACAAATGCGTTCTCCCAGTTCTTTATTTGCAAGCTATTGAATTTGAACGCTTTAGTGTTTAGTCGCTTATTTAGTATACATTATTCCGAAAATACTAATTCACCTTCCAATTGTTACAGTTAGCCTAGTCAATATTCGTGATATTTTCCTAAGCATAACAGTATCGCAACGCTTCCTCCACTAAATGAGGCCCACTAATCACCATGATGTTTGTTAAACTTCTAATCGCGGTTGGTTTCTAAAATAGAGGGTAAAATAAAATACGGTCGATCAGAAATACCGTTATGTTAGTTCCATATCCGCCTCTATGATAAGCAAAGGTATAGTGTTTGATTCCTTATCATGTCATCCCATAGGTTAGCCATTTCTGACTTATGAGACATTTGCATCTGGTTTTTAGCACTTTTACCTCCCGAATCCTATCCTTTTATACTAGGTAGGTTTGCATACGGTGATCGTTACTTGATTAGCTGGGGACTTACCAAACGGCCATACCAGAAGAGTCTCCTGAATGGATTTGAGCCTTCGCCCTCTCACTGCGAAGACGGATACCTTAACCACTAGATCAAGAGAAACTATAATAACTTTTGTACACATTTGAACAAAACAGATCTTTAATTCTTTATTAATGCAACTGATTCTCAAACAGGTGACTTAATTATCACCTGATCTATCGACTCCCCAAGAACAAATACTTATTTACAGGAAAAATAATGGATTGTAAAACTCTCTGGTGACTAAGCAACAACAAACAGGAAACCGGGCCGAAAGTTTGAAATTTAATAAACAATGCGTTTTCAAATTCTGAATTTTGATTTAGAATATAGATATTAAGCTATTTTAAAAAATGGATGCAAAAACTGATACTGAAAGGCGTACGAAGAAGTCCAAACAGAAGCTGTAAATGCTGAAATCTTTGATACATGATCTGTGTTTATTTGTTTTTGCAGAAGATGATTGTGCCCATTGTGCACAAAAATGCACCCGTACACACCAGTCAGTGAAGTGCTCGTGTCACGACGGATATAGATTGGAGCATGACCAAAAATCATGTGCAGGTTTGTATCCATAGATCATGTACTATGTCAACATAAGGCCATGCTGGTCCTATACATCTATCCAGGTTTCGATAATAAGATACTGAAAAACATAGTTCATTTTGTTACATGGTAAAATGTCAGTCATAGGAAAACTGCAAAAAGTAACCATTAAAAGTTTGGAGGCCGACTGTTGCTTTCTAACTTATTAATGGTTAGAGAATGGAAGAGTTTCAATTATCATACAAAGGTCAAAAGAGGTTGGAAATCAACCATACTTATCATTGGGTCAGTTGTACTTTTAATAGATTAGATGAGGATTGTGTATGACTTATCATCATTAGGAACTAATTAAAAAATCTAGCAAATGGATTCCTTTTTATCTGATTTTGAAAACACATTAGGAAGTGTTTATACGCATTGTATACACAGTCATTTAAAAGCTACACTTAATTGGAAAACATGATCAACACAGGGCTGTATAGTGCGTAAATAAAACGCTTTAAAGGCTCCAAATCGAACCGGCACCGACTTTATCTTTATTCCACACCTTTTAGGTGTGAACAGATCTAGATAAGCGTTGTATTCGTTCATAAATGCATCGCACTTCAAAATATTTGCAATTAGCGATCATCTGATTTATCATTTGGTATTATTGTGACAGAGTTGCGATCATGGCATGACAGTTAGATTATACAAAATGTAATATAACGTTAAATCGTTTTATTTCAGCCATTTGCTTTGGGAAAACAACATGCTCGAATGGAGGCATTTGTATTTCACCAAATACATGCCAGTGTCCTCCTGGATTTTCAGGATTAGATTGTAAAAGTAAGTTTTGTACATTGTACTAATTTATGTTGATTGAAGAAACTATGTAATGCATCATATATGAATAAATTAACATAGGTTTATCATACGGAAAAAATGCGAAAAAAATAAACATTTTTTTACAAATTAGCATTGCTGCAAGATGTCAGTACTGAGATACAGTAAATATAGGGTAGTCTTACTGTGACGTAGCAATAGAATACACTATTATGTTATGCTAACTAATTGAATACTTTTATCAATGAAATATGATGCAGATTTTATCAGTCACAGTGTGACTATATAGATCTCATATCAGTTACAGTGTGCTGATACAGATCTGCTGGAAATACTTTTTTCAGTGGTAAAATAGCGCACATTTTTCATACTTATAGCATAAAATAAATAGAAAATCGCGTTAAAATATTAAAATTGTATTACTTTTTTATATATTCAAACATTCTCAAACAGATCCCTCTATTTAATTGTACATGTGTGTACATTCTGGACCAGTCTTTAAACTTTTTTCATTAGCTTTAGGGTCGTTGAATGTCCGGCGTCCGTCCGTCGTCCGTCCACAATTTGTTTATTCATTCATGAGCATCTACCTTTTTAAAACAGTTATAACGATACTTAAACACAACATATATGGCCGCAAAACCTTTGCTGAGTTTGATTATGTACTTAAGGTAGTGGGGGTGTAATGGACACTATTCCAAAACACACTAATCTTAATATTTTTCATAATACCCATCTGTTAACCGACTATTTTTTTGTTTCCCTACCCCAACCTAAGAAATACTGGCCATATTTAAAAGTACCCTTAAAGTTAAAACAGGTATGTTTGCAGGTACTTATTTGCATTTATTTTTGTTTTAGGTTCCAAAAAGTATAACAAGCAATGTAGAATTACAAAACATGTGTTATAATTCTACAAGCTTAACATGTGTAACAAAATATATGCAATAATGGGAAAAACTAGGGTATTTAATTTACCTAATATCACATAATTTATGTAAACATACAAGACTGTAGTAAAAGATTCGGATTAGGGGCATCACTATTGATTTTAAAACTTTTATAAGTAGTTAATGAACTGAAACATAAGAAAAAATGAAAATGTTTTTACCGTCTACTTTTTGAGATATTGAACTTTTAAAAAAGTGCAAGGTCAATTTTTACATGTTCAAGTAATTGTACAGCTTGATAAAATAAAGGAAAATTAAGATACGGTTTTCAAATCGTGTAAAATGGTATAATTTTTCGTGTAATTCAATTTAATTACTAAAAAAGAAAAAATAACGAAAAAAAAAAATTGGACTCCTACGGGGATTGAACTCAGGACCTCTTGATCTCAGAGCAGACGCTCTAACCACTGCGCCACAGTACAAAATAGGTACAACTATAAAATCCAAAGTATTCCAAATGTTCATTAAACAGAAAGTACTCATTACACATCCACTACCTTAATTAGATCAGTTCTTCCTGAATTATGGCCAATGATTTAACAAAAAATTAAATATTCAATTTACTATGTTTACACTCTAGGACCTTCATAATATAAGATCGGATTAGTTCTTTGAAAGTTATGGCCCCTTTTTAAACAAAATTTGCAATATTTAACTATGTTTATTTTCCAGCACCTTCATTTTCTCTTTTAATCCTAATCATATTAAAGTTGATTGTGTATGACCATATGATCTCGGATGAGTCCAATCATGGGCTTTATCAGATTAGTTCTTCCTTGTCTTTGATTTAACAAAATCGCAACATTTACCTTTGTTTACACTCTAGCACCTTCATTTCTTCATTTATCCTAATCATTTTTGCATTGATTGTCTACGACCATATTGTCTCGGATGAGTTCAATCATGGGCTTTATTAGATTAGCTATTCAGAGTTTCTTAACAAAATTGCAATATTTAATGTTGTTTACTCTCTAGCACCTTCATTTCTTCACTTATCCTAATCAGTGATGATGAAAATTGGCAGAGATGTTCCTTGCATAAAGCTCTACCAAAATTGTTCAAAGAATTCTATTCCATGCAGAATTCTGGCTGCAATGCTAACAAACAGAAAAAAAAGCTTCTTGAAATCTCAAGGCATAGAGCTGACATATTTAGCATGTAGCATTACCTAGTGGACCTCTGCCAAGAGTGTTCAAATTATGACCCGCGGGTCAAAAGTGGCCCCGCCCGTGGTGTCACTTGATTTTACAAAGGCTTTTATAGGAAAAATGTTAAAAATATTCTACTCTGAAACCATGAGGCATAGAGCTTAGATATTTAACATTTAGTATTGCCTAGTAGACTTCTACCAAAATTATTCCAATTATGAGCCCCGGGTCAAAACTGACTTCGCCGGGGTCACTATATTTTACAAAGCTTATACAGATAAAACTTAAAATTCTTCTTTTCAGAAACAACAAGACCTAGAGCTAAAATGTTCAAACTGTGACATTGTATAATGGACTTCTACCAAGTTTGCTCAACCCGGAGTTAAAATTGTCTCTGTTTGATGGGTCACTTGCAATAGCAAAACTTTTAAAAATCTTCTTCTCCAAAATTACATTGCTTAGAGCTCTACATCTACGATATTTGGTGTGTAGCATCATCCTGTATACCGCTACAAAGTTCAAATCAAGCCAATGAGGTCAAAATTTACTTCAACAGGTTGTGAGTTCCAACTGTGAAAAATGACTTTCTTAGCAATAAGTGACTTCCTTAGCAGCAATTAAGTTTCCTAGCAACCAGTGACTTCCCCTAGCAACTTGTGACTTCCTAACTAACCAATGACTAACCAATGACTTTCCCAAGCAACTTATGACTTCCTTAGCAGCCATTAACTTCATTGGCAACAATTTAGTTTTCTTGTAAACAATTACAATCCCTAGCAACCAATGATTTCTCTTTAAATAAGTGACCTCCTTAGTATTCTTAAGCATCATTTTTCCATAAGTCACTTCCTCAGCAACCATTGTTTGGCAATCACTAACTTTCAGTGACTGACCAGTGATTCCCTTAGCAACAAGTGACTTTCCCTTGCAACAAGTAACTTCTTTATGTAAGTTGACTGGTACTCAGGTGAGCGATATATGGTCATGGTGGCCCTTTTGTTTATTTCTATATTTTAAGAACTGCAAAATTATGTAAAACTAGTATAGATTTATAGACTTATAGACGTGCAATACACGTATGTAAACATTTAAATTAGTATCTTATTTTTCAGTGCATGATTGTGACAAATGTCACCATAGGTGCAACCGTACCCAATCGTCGGTGACCTGCTCTTGTCTCGACAACTATAAGCTTGGTTCTGATGGAATCTCGTGTATAGGTGTGTATAACAATAGCAGATCATAACTGATCCTTTTTTAAACTGTGATCAGCTTTCAGTTGATTCCGTAGTTTAGTCCGTAATAAGTGTTCGATTGGTCAATTATTTCACTTTCGATGACGTCATTTTTATAATTAAACCAAGCGTATATTTAACTTAAATCGTCTCAAAGCATGCCATTTATACATAAGAATTTGGTTCAGTGAAAATATGCTGTTGGTTTAGTTGGTTTACACTTAATTCAAGTGTAAAGTACTGTCAACTTGATAATACGCTGTTGGTTTAGTTGGTTTACACTTAATTCAAGTGTAAAGTACTGTCAACTTGATAATATTCACGAATATTTAATTTTCACTAGTTTAGTCGAAAGAAATCTTCACATCGCTAATTTAAATGATTAATTCAGATTATTTCCTTAGTTTTATCAATTTTACTTCGAAAAATACCTGTCGGCTATCAATTCGCGAAAAGCTCATCAGCACCAAAATTGCCCAATTTACAAAAAGTCGTTATGATGGAAACACGATAAGTTATTTGAATCAATTGGCAAATTGTTTTATAAACTCAGATGTTAAAACATGTGAATGAACTTAAATACAAGTTTTGACATCCCTTTTCCCTTAGGATTTAAGACTTCACTTTGTACGAAATATCGTAAACATTGACGTTACCATTACCGTTTTGTCTGAATCCATTGTAACGCATTAAAATTTTAAAATCTCGGAATTTTAAAATTTGGATGTTGTTTATAGTGCTTAATGTAAGAGTACATTATTTTAATTTTTTCAGTATCATCTGGAGAAGTAAGAAACTCGGAAATCAGCATCAACATTCTAATGCTAGTACTCTTGCTTGGACTAGGATTGAAATAACTGACTGGATGACACAAACAGTGCCTTTGTTTTTGTAAATTTTGATAGTGAATTTAAATATTCAGTAGTACAGTACATGTTCCTTGTACATAATGTAAATTGTGTTTAAATCTACTCCAAGCGCTAGCACACATGTTTCGGCTTGAATACGTATCGCTCTCTGTGTTTCACAACCGCTACAATCGGTACTTATAGATGTCCGGATGCTTTTGCTAAGCTAGACTAAAAGTTGCTTTTCAAAAAGGTACTTATAGATGTCAGGCTACTGTAACTTAGCCTGAGTAAAAGTTGCTTTGCAACAAGGTACTTATAGATGTCGAGCTATGTCTTAAACTAAGCCAGACCAGGCTAAAAGCTGCTTTGCAACAATTAGAAGGTACTCATAGATGTCGGAATACTTTAGCTAAGCCAGAGTAAAAGCTGCTTTGCAACTTGATGAATGCTTTAGCTAAGCCATACTGAAAGCTGCTTTGGAACAATGGTTTAATCAGTAGACAGACTTTGACTGGTTTGACTACTTAAACTGCATGTGAGGCCGGACTAAATGAGGCTGTGCTACTATCAGTTTAAGTTAGGAATCACTTATTGAATAGATGTCTGCGATAAGTAATTGTGATTTTATTTTGTATTTAATCAATTTAGCCTGACTCGTGTGACTTTTTAGCCATAAATTTGTTCAATTCATAATAAATCGTTATTATATTGAATACATGACATGAGGTTTTCATTGGATAAATCATCGATATGTTCCAAAACGATTGTCATATTTATCGAATAAAGAAAACATGTGCCATCAACCTAATAGCCTTTTAAAAAATGTGCAGGTCTTAGAAAATGTATAAATTGTTTGTACTCACTCTGCGACATATGTTACCTAACTTCATATTAATCGCTCTCAAAAGACATCAATGATTGGTTACAGATAAAAAACACCAATTCAAAATACTGAAGACTAAAGTAAGTGTGACAGTAAGTGCCTGGTCAAAAGACACTCCACATCTGGACTTAACGGGGATCGATCCAGGTTATTTTTGTTACAAAGCCAATGTCTTTTAATGTTATACTGCTGAGGCACACAACGTAAAACCTTTCAGACATATTGTCAGCATGTCATACTGCAATCTAAGAATTTTTAAGACCATTTCTGGTTTAACGGATAGACTACTGGTTTTCGAGCTCAAATTGTTCACAAAAGAAGCGAATTAAAGAAACAACATTTATTATGAATGAAATTACAATATGAACATATTAAAAGTCAGTTGGACATTACAAATAGTTTTTGAAGTTTTAAACATATCTAAATTCATTTGAATATTGAGACAAAGTGATTCCATCCTTTCATGTTAATTAACTGAAAATAGATCTTAAACATCCTTGAAATTCTATTTATCTTAATTTTGGTATGCTGATTTCTTTAACAAATTTCATTTGAGATAATGTCTTTTATTATCACCATCGTACAAAGACAGTTCAACATAAGAGATACTGTAACTTTTAAACCTGATAACATTAACTAATTATTCCCAAAAGTATTTCAAATATCAAAGATTTAAAAAATTCATACAACTCAACACTAGAGCCAATGTAGCTACATAAAAAATGATAAATAAATCATATTTTAATATAAAGGCTATTAAAAACACGGAAAATGTAATCTGAGATATAACATATCTTGATGAAAAGTTTAAAAACACTGAACAACTCATAACCTTTTGTTCTTCTAACATTTTCTGAATCAATAGATATTTCATATTTAGAAGTTAATAACACAAACAATGCCACATTTTACATATCAGCTACAAGAACACAGAAAAATTTAATCTTTAATGTATTTAAAAGTTTTACAGAAAGTATTTCAAACAACAAAATAATTAAACACAACACATAAAATTAGTACATAAATGTAAAAGAAGAAAGGAACCCCCACACTACCTGATATACACACACAGGAATGAATATTTTAAATATGAGCAAGTTCACACTTTTGATTTGATTTGAAGCAAAATTTATAAAGGTCCGTCCATAAGAGCATCTATGTAAGCTTGTATTTGTGGATGTGACCTCGGCATGTCCCCCATCATGCCTATATATATCAAAAGTGTTGTCTGTGTCCGAAATAGGAGAGATTTACCTGACTGAAATTTGCAAGGTTCACACACAAACTTTGACATTAACTATATAACAGCGACGATTTCGCCTAATGAAAGGACATCAAATACACAATACCACAAGTACATCACAAAGCACAGAGCAAATCCAGTATGTAGCATGTAAAATACTGGATAACTAAACTGTAAAAACTGTTTTTCTATTTAAACAACTCTTTAATTCAAATTTTCGGCAATACTGCCAGAAAATTTGAATTACAGATTTGTTTGTAATAGAACTAGATGGGTGTTCAGTAGAACACTTGTGTCACCCTCTTACACTTTGTCAGAATAACCAATAATTTTATGACAAAATCTAAGTATAAAAAGGGGCATAACTCTGTCAAATATGACCTTGACCTATACAATTGGTGGCATCATGACCCTTTTGTCATAGGCAATACAATTGTAAAGTTTGATGAAGAAATCTTAAGAAATGGCAAAGTTATAGCCAACGTTAAGTTTGCGTTACAAAAAAAGCACAAAAAGGGGCATAACTCTGTCAAATATGACCTTGACCTATAAAATTTGGCGGCATCATGACCGTTTTGTCATAAGCAATACAATTGTAAAGTTTGATGAAGAAATCTTAAGAAATGGCAAAGTTATAGCCAACGTTAAGTTTTCGTGACAAAAACTAAGTACAAAAAGGGACATAACTCTGTGAAATATGTCCTTGACCTATAAAGTTTGGCGGCATCATGACCCTTTTGTCATAAGCAATACAATTGTAAAGTTTGAAGAAATCTTAAGAAATGGCAAAGTTATAGCCAACGTTAAGTTTTTGTGACGGACGGACGGCGGACCGAAGGACGGACGGATAAAGCGATCCCTACGTATCGCCTTTTCTCCGAAAGGGCGACACAAAAACCGGTATGCTTATTATTCCCTGAGGAATATTTGAAACAATTTAAACTGTTAAAAGTTCCTCAAAATATTTCCGAACACACCAGACACAAAGGCACAGGACAACCTATTCTTTATTTTTTAATTTTAAATCTTATATAAAACAAAAAAAAAACATTTTACATGCAGCATACTGCAATGCAGTTTTACACCAGTTAAATCTTAAAGTACATAAACCACAGAACAGATAAACATTTAAAAATTCTCCCGAGTATTCTCAACTAGTTTGTCATGCAAAGACGATTAAAAACTAATAATTCAACACCAGAAACAGACTCACAATACAGATAACAACTACATATAACAACAGACAGCTAGGATAAGTGCAATAAACGGAACATAATTTATTTCTGCGTCTTTAGTCTCTACGTTAGCGTTTTGATTAAAGTGTACGCTTTCTGAATCAAGGGGTTCATTGACTATACCATATAACTCAGTTTTGATCAAGTCGTCGCTAAGAACCTGGGAGTTTCGATTAGTAACATTTTGACTACAATCAAATTAACAGTTTTGTTGTTCAGAGTTTTTCCGTACGGATATCTAGAACAGATTAAGTCTTAAAGCATGCTTTGTGAAAACCATAACCTTCCAATTACAGTACTAACTGCAAAAGGCAAACACGCTTTGTGTCACAACATATAAAACACTGATAATCACTATCGAAGTAGAACTTTTAAAGAAATATGTATAACCAGTAGCTTATGCTAGTGTCAACACTATTATATATATCGTACATGTATATCTACAACTAAGTGTAAAGTGTTCTTCGGGATTAATTTGTTTAAAAACTGAGAAGCAGGTATATCTAATACAATATAGCTATCGTTCCGTTCCGTAAATTATAGTTATCATGAGTAACTATTGAAAAACAATTTGCTTTTAAGAATGTGCTTAAGTTTAACAGAATCAAGGGCTACTTTGAAGGCGGGCCCACTGCTCTTTAAAAGTTTGACTGTTTGTTCAAATATTGGCAGACTTGATCAGCCTATCAGCTAGTAGTCCAATGTTGTTTATGTCATTTGCTTGTCCACGTTTCTTTGATGAAAGCGTTGGAACTTTTGTTATCTTTGCCTCTTTGATAACCTGAAATATTAGATCATAGAAGTAAAGAGATGTTATTATCTGGTTTAATCTAGTTTTATACACAGCGTAATTCGCAGTTTGTATCATATAGTATTTAACAGCACCGTGTCTCATTTGAAAAAGTTTACACTCTGCAATGCAGCTGAGACGCTGTAATTTTTGTTTAGTAGCAAAAACCATCATGTGTGATACATTTTTTGTGTTTTGCTCAAACGTTTGTGTGTACTGAGGTTAGATCCTTGAATCTTACCTGATGATCCGACGATACTTTTAGTAGAATATGCTTTTCACATACGTCCCCAATGATCATGCTGTTGTCATGAAGCAATGTAATGTAACTGCTGACGACAAGGAGAATACGGCAAATCTCTACAACTTCAAGCTTCCTATTCTGTTGCAGCTTGTCTAGGCTATAAATTTCAGAGTTGGTTGAGGTACCCGTTAAAGCGATGTATGGAAAAATATCCAGCATAGCCTTTGCATCTTCTGAAATATCAAATAGAAAAATGTTTTATAAAATTTTGAATCGAGTCCCATGAATAGTTACCTATTATGTATTAGAACTAGCTAGATGCATAGGGAGGCAGGCAATATGCAAAATTGTGAAAACTGAAGTAAATTGCCTGCGTAAAAAAATAAGGTTCTAACATTGAATAGGTTAGCTAGTTTGTTTGTGGAAGAAAGATGGAAATCGTGCGTTGTAGGACACCACATAATGTAGTAGTTAAAGGAAAACTAATGACATTTCTTTCTCCTTTTTGTGAGGATTTTGTTCATGTTACAATTGAAATTATATCATTTAAGCGTTTAACTTGATTATTTTTTATGAATGGGTAGAAACAACTCAAAACAGTTGTTTAGTAGCTGATAATGTATGGAACATATTTTATTTCTAATTAAAAACCGAGGCAGATGTACTGTGTTGTAGGCCAGAAGCTGTTTGTACAGATACATCTATCATAAAGAAGTGTTTTAAGACAATACAGTCATACCTATTTTGTATGTTTATGATGAAGGAAGTGTGTGTGATTAATTTGATTTCATAATTTCATTTCATAATTTCTCAACGTTTTCAAACAAGGATTGACCGGTTATTGTTTATTATTTTATGGATTGTCAGCTCAGATTAGTGCTTTGAAAAGTGATTAGTATTAATTAATTAGTAAATGAATTTAATACCGTCTGCAATAGACGACAAAAAACACTTTTCTTCCTCATATGCATTCATAACTTATTGTTGTGATACAATAGGGTAACAATTCAAACCTTAAGAAATCAACCATCTTGTAAATTAATTGTACATATATAGGTTTAATGCCAGTTACTATTTTAAACAGCGTAGTAAGTCTTTCAATTTTTACCATGACCTTCGGTCATTCCACATTTTTTCTTATTGACCTGTCTTTATTGATTTTTAGAACAATAGAACAGTAACTCCGTAAGTTTAGAAGAAATTAAGACTTCTAAATCAATTACTAAGTACTGGTTAGGCAGAAGTAAAATCGATGTTTTTCCTCTTAATCCTTGTCAAACCTCACATGAAACCGACTATCTATGTCCTAGCTCAACACTGTGGGCTACATACAAACAGAGTCATTATAAACAAGCATGATGAACGACCAAATAATAGAATAACAAAGTAAAAAATAAATATTTTATTCAAATTTTCATTTCCCTCTATCACTGCCATGCGATAGAAATCACGTAAGGGGGCATTTTAGTTGCTATGTCTATACAAATGTTGGTTATTTAATGGTGTTATAGATAAACAGCTTAGTTTACATGCCTTTCATGTTGATATGGACAATAGGCATAAACAGATGTGTAATATTTACTGAAACTTAAAGAAAACCGTGATGTGTGTATTGCTAAAAACTTTCAGCTTTTTATTCTTGATAGATATGCATGTTGTTCTGTCCTGTCTGTTTTTTAATTTAGTTGAATCTACGTCACTATTTACACGGCACCGTTGGCATGAATATATTCGGAACTGTAAAGAAAGAAATAAGGCAATTTCACTCTATCATTTCCTAGTAGGCGACTGGGAAAGAAAACTGCACAAAACAAATTAAATCAAAGCGCTGTGAGCGCTGAAGGCCTGGGGGTATAGGTTAACTCCCCGAAAAACAACTTTTGACCTACGTGTTTTGCGCTGAACCTTACCTAAAGCGCGGGTTGAAATGTGCAGAGGACGAAATTCAATATAATTATGACACAGAATGAATGATTCACAAATATATGGGTGGCAGGGACGTTTGTTTCATTATAAAACGTACGTTAAATGAAAAATAATCACATAGTCAACATTATAAATTGTTTAAACCAATAAAAATAATTCGATCTGCGCTTTGTACAACTTCAAGCGATATGATCTGATGATGTGGATCGAAAATTATTGTGTACCAAGGACAAGACCTTGAAACAGAAATAAACAAAGCAATACCAGCAATGAAATATAAATACAGTACTGTACAATGTGTATAACAGAGAAAACCAAAAATGATTCTGGGTTACCTTGTAGTTGTAATCGGTGAAACCGTTCACTGGGCCTTGACATGCAGCGTCCTCGATAAATGACGGGTGATTTTGATCACGTGAGTTCCTTCTCGGGAATGTACGTAAAGTATATCTTTTTTAGGAGAAATTTATTTTTAGGTAAATATATATGTAATCGTTCGTAAATAACAAAGTTGTCAATGAAATAACATCGGAAATTTGAAAATCAAACTACAAACTCTTATATCGAGCTCCGTACGTTTCCGTAAATTTCCGTAAATATCCGTACTTTTCCGTGATATGCATATGATTTATCTTCCGTAATCAGCTAACAGCGCATTAATTTCTAAAACAGAAAAAAATGTGTAATGCAGCCCGTAAGCTATATACCTTCCTGCAATCGTTTGAAGTTGTATGTACTGTTTTTATTTGTAATATTTTCTTATCATATGCGACATTCAAACAGAAGATTGATCTGGTCTGTCTTGTAC
>JAFMSR010000001.1:17453361-17473384 GCA_022818135.1 Saxidomus purpurata | reverse complement strand
AATCAACCATACCATGGGTCAGTTATACTTTTAATAGATTAGATGAGGGTTGTATATGGCGTATCATCATTAAGAACTAGTTAAAAAATCTAGCAACTGAATTCCTTTTTATCTGATGTTTAAAAACACATCAGGAAGTATTCATACGCATTACACACACAGTCATTTAAAAGCTGCACTTAATTGGAAAACATGATCAACACAGGGCTGTATAGTGCTGAAATAAAACGCTTTAAAGGCTCCAAATCGAACCGCCACCGACTTTATCTTTATTCCACACCTTTTAGGTGTGAACAGATCTAGATAAGCGTTGTATTCGTTCATGAATGCATCGCACTTAAAAATATTTGCAATTAGCGATCATCTGATTTATCATTTGGTATTATTGTGACAGAGTTGCGATCATGGCATGACAGTTGGATTATACAAAATGTAATATAACGTTAAATCTTTTTATTTCAGCCACTTGCTTTGGGAAAACAACATGCTCGAATGGAGGCATTTGCATTTCACCAAATACATGCAAGTGTCCTCCTGGATTTTCAGGATTAGATTGTAAAAGTAAGTTTTGTAAATTGTACTAATTTATGAAGATTGAAGAAACTATGTAATGCATCATATATGAATAAATTAACATAGGTTTATCATACGGAAAAAATGCGAAAAAAATAAACATTGTTTTACAAATTAGCATTGCTGCAAGATGTCAGTACTGAGATACAGTAAATATAGGGTAGTCTTACTTTGACGTAGCAATAGAATACACTATTATGTTATGCTAACTAATTGAATACTTTTATCAATGAAATATGATGCAGATTTTATCAGTCACAGTGTGACTATATAGATCTCATATCAGTTACAGTGTGCTGATACAGATCTGCTGGAAATACTTTTTTCAGTGGTAAAATAGCGCACATTTTTCATACTTATAGCATAAAATAAATAGAAAATCGCGTTAAAATATTAAAATTGTATTTCTTTTTTATATATTCAAACATTCTCAAACAGATCCCTCTATTTAATTGTACATGTGTGTACATTCTGGACCAGTCTTTAAACTTTTTTCATTAGCTTTAGGGTCGTTGAATGTCCGGCGTCCGTCCGTCGTCCGTCCACAATTTGTTTATTCATTCATGAGCATCTACCTTTTTTTAAACAGTTATAACGATACTTAAACACAACATATATGGCCGCAAAACCTTTGCTGAGTTTGATTATGTACTTAAGGTAGTGGGGGTCTAATGGACACACTTCCAAAATACATTAAACTTAATATTTATGTAATCTACATCTGCTAACCGACTAGTGTGCAAAATGTAAAGACATTTCACCGTTTAATTAAAAATTAAAAATTTATTTCGTTTTTTGTTTCCCTACCCCCACCTAAGAAATACTGGCCATATTTAAAAATACCCTTAAAGTTAAAACAGGTATGTTTGCAGGTACTTATTTGCATTTATTTTTGTTTTAGGTTCCAAAAAGTATAACAAGCAATGTAGAATTACAAAACATGTGTTATAATTCTACAAGCTTAACATGTGTAACAAAATATATGCAATAATGGGAAAAACTAGGGTATTTAATTTACCTAATATCACATAATTTATGTAAACATACAAGACTGTAATAAAAGATTCGGATTAGGGGCATCACTATTGATTTTAAAACTTTTATAAGTAGTTAATGAACTGAAACATAAGAAAAAATGAAAATGTTTTTACCGTCTACTTTTTTGAGATATTGAACTTTTAAAAAAGTGCAAGGTCAATTTTTACATGTTCAAGTAATTGTACAGCTTGATAAAATAAAGGAAAATTAAGATACGGTTTTCAAATCTTGTAAAATGGTATAATTTTTCGTGTAATTCAATTTAATTACTAAAAAGAAAAAATAACGAAAAAAAAAATTGGGCTCCTACGGGGATTGAACTCAGGACCTCTTGATCTCAGAGCAGACGCTCTAACCACTGCGCCACAGTACAAAATAGGTACAACTATAAAATCCAAAGTATTCCAAATGTTCATTAAACAGAAAGTACTCATTACACATCCACTACCTTAATTAGATCAGTTCTTCCTGAATTATGGCCAATGATTTAACAAAAAATTAAATATTCAATTTACTATGTTTACACTCTAGGACCTTCATAACATAAGATCGGATTAGTTCTTTGAAAGTTATGGCCCCTTTTTAAACAAAATTTGCAATATTTAACTATGTTTATTTTCCAGCACCTTCATTTCTCTTTTAATCCTAATCATATTAAAGTTGATTGTGTATGACCATATGATCTCGGATGAGTCCAATCATGGGCTTTATCAGATTAGTTCTTCCTTGTCCTTGATTTAACAAAATCGCAACATTTACCTTAGTTTACACTCTAGCACCTTCATTTCTTCATTTATCCTAATCATTTTTGCATTGATTGTCTACGACCATATTGTCTCGGATGAGTTCAATCATGGGCTTTATTAGATTAGCTATTCAGAGTTTTTTAACAAAATTGCAATATTTAATGTTGTTTACTCTCTAGCACCTTCATTTCTTCACTTATCCTAATCAGTGATGATGAAAATTGGCAGAGATGTTCCTTGCATAAAGCTCTACCAAAATTGTTCAAAGAATTCTATTCCATGCAGAATTCTGGCTGCAATGCTAACAAACAGAAAAAAAGCTTCTTGAAATCACAAGGCATAGAGCTGACATATTTAGCATGTAGCATTACCTAGTGGACCTCTGCCAAGAGTGTTCAAATTATGACCCGCGGGTCAAAAGTGGCCCCGCCCGTGGTGTCACTTGATTTTACAAAGGCTTTTATAGGAAAAATGTTAAAAATATTCTACTCTGAAACCATGAGGCATAGAGCTTAGATATTTAACATTTAGTATTGCCTAGTAGACTTCTACCAAAATTATTCCAATTATGAGCCCCGGGTCAAAACTGACTTCGCCGGGGTCACTATATTTTACAAAGCTTATACAGATAAAACTTAAAATTCTTCTTTTCAGAAACAACAAGACCTAGAGCTAAAATGTTCAAACTGTGACATTGTATAATGGACTTCTACCAAGTTTGCTCAACCCGGAGTTAAAATTGACTCTGTTTGATGGGTCACTTGCAATAGCAAAACTTTTAAAAATCTTCTTCTCCAAAATTACATTGCTTAGAGCTCTACATCTACGATATTTGGTGTGTAGCATCATCCTGTATACCGCTACAAAGTTCAAATCAAGCCAATGAGGTCAAAATTTACTTCAACAGGTTGTGAGTTCCAACTGTGAAAAATGACTTTCTTAGCAATAAGTGACTTCCTTAGCAGCAATTAAGTTTCCTAGCAACCAGTGACTTCCCCTAGCAACTTGTGACTTCCTAACTAACCAATGACTAACCAATGACTTTCCCAAGCAACTTATGACTTCCTTAGCAGCCATTAACTTCATTGGCAACAATTTAGTTTTCTTGTAAACAATTACAATCCCTAGCAACCAATGATTTCTCTTTAAATAAGTGACCTCCTTAGTATTCTTAAGCATCATTTTTCCATAAGTCACTTCCTCAGCAACCATTGTTTGGCAATCACTAACTTTCAGTGACTGACCAGTGATTCCCTTAGCAACAAGTGACTTTCCCTTGCAACAAGTAACTTCTTTATGTAAGTTGACTGGTACTCAGGTGAGCGATATATGGTCATGGTGGCCCTTTTGTTTATTTCTATATTTTAAGAACTGCAAAATTATGTAAAACTAGTATAGATTTATAGACTTATAGACGTGCAATACACGTATGTAAACATTTAAATTAGTATCTTATTTTTCAGTGCATGATTGTGACAAATGTCACCATAGGTGCAACCGTACCCAATCGTCGGTGACCTGCTCTTGTCTCGACAACTATAAGCTTGGTTCTGATGGAATCTCGTGTATAGGTGTGTATAACAATAGCAGATCATAACTGATCCTTTTTTAAACTGTGATCAGCTTTCAGTTGATTCCGTAGTTTAGTCCGTAATAAGTGTTCGATTGGTCAATTATTTCACTTTCGATGACGTCATTTTTATAATTAAACCAAGCGTATATTTAACTTAAATCGTCTCAAAGCATGCCATTTATACATAAGAATTTGGTTCAGTGAAAATATGCTGTTGGTTTAGTTGGTTTACACTTAATTCAAGTGTAAAGTACTGTCAACTTGATAATACGCTGTTGGTTTAGTTGGTTTACACTTAATTCAAGTGTAAAGTACTGTCAACTTGATAATATTCACGAATATTTAATTTTCACTAGTTTAGTCGAAAGAAATCTTCACATCGCTAATTTAAATGATTAATTCAGATTATTTCCTTAGTTTTATCAATTTTACTTCGAAAAATACCTGTCGGCTATCAATTCGCGAAAAGCTCATCAGCACCAAAATTGCCCAATTTACAAAAAGTCGTTATGATGGAAACACGATAAGTTATTTGAATCAATTGGCAAATTGTTTTATAAACTCAGATGTTAAAACATGTGAATGAACTTAAATACAAGTTTTGACATCCCTTTTCCCTTAGGATTTAAGACTTCACTTTGTACGAAATATCGTAAACATTGACGTTACCATTACCGTTTTGTCTGAATCCATTGTAACGCATTAAAATTTTAAAATCTCGGAATTTTAAAATTTGGATGTTGTTTATAGTGCTTAATGTAAGAGTACATTATTTTAATTTTTTCAGTATCATCTGGAGAAGTAAGAAACTCGGAAATCAGCATCAGCATTCTAATGCTAGTACTCTTGCTTGGACTAGGATTGAAATAACTGACTGGATGACACAAACAGTGCCTTTGTTTTTGTAAATTTTGATAGTGAATTTAAATATTCAGTAGTACAGTACATGTTCCTTGTACATAATGTAAATTGTGTTTAAATCTACTCCAAGCGCTAGCACACATGTTTCGGCTTGAATACGTATCGCTCTCTGTGTTTCACAACCGCTACAATCGGTACTTATAGATGTCCGGATGCTTTTGCTAAGCTAGACTAAAAGTTGCTTTTCAAAAAGGTACTTATAGATGTCAGGCTACTGTAACTTAGCCTGAGTAAAAGTTGCTTTGCAACAAGGTACTTATAGATGTCGAGCTATGTCTTAAACTAAGCCAGACCAGGCTAAAAGCTGCTTTGCAACAATTAGAAGGTACTCATAGATGTCGGAATACTTTAGCTAAGCCAGAGTGAAAGCTGCTTTGCAACTTGATGAATGCTTTAGCTAAGCCATACTGAAAGCTGCTTTGGAACAATGGTTTAATCAGTAGACAGACTTTGACTGGTTTGACTACTTAAACTGCATGTGAGGCCGGACTAAATGAGGCTGTGCTACTATCAGTTTAAGTTAGGAATCACTTATTGAATAGATGTCTGCGATAAGTAATTGTGATTTTATTTTGTATTTAATCAATTTAGCCTGACTCGTGTGACTTTTTAGCCATAAATTTGTTCAATTCATAATAAATCGTTATTATATTGAATACATGACATGAGGTTTTCATTGGATAAATCATCGATATGTTCCAAAACGATTGTCATATTTATCGAATAAAGAAAACATGTGCCATCAACCTAATAGCCTTTTAAAAAATGTGCAGGTCTTAGAAAATGTATAATTTGTTTGTACTCACTCTGCGACATATGTTACCTAACTTCATATTAATCGCTCTCAAAAGACATCAATGATTGGTTACAGATAAAAAACACCAATTCAAAATACTGAAGACTAAAGTAAGTGTGACAGTAAGTGCCTGGTCAAAAGACACTCCACATCTGGACTTAACGGGGATCGATCCAGGTTATTTTTGTTACAAAGCCAATGTCTTTTAATGTTATACTGCTGAGGCACACAACGTAAAACCTTTCAGACATATTGTCAGCATGTCATACTGCAATCTAAGAATTTTTAAGACCATTTCTGGTTTAACGGATAGACTACTGGTTTTCGAGCTCAAATTGTTCATAAAAGAAGCGAATTAAAGAAACAACATTTATTATGAATGAAATTACAATATGAACATATTAAAAGTCAGTTGGACATTACAAATAGTTTTTGAAGTTTTAAACATATCTAAATTCATTTGAATATTGAGACAAAGTGATTCCATCCTTTCATGTTAATTAACTGAAAATAGATCTTAAACATCCTTGAAATTCTATTTATCTTAATTTTGGTATGCTGATTTCTTTAACAAATTTCATTTGAGATAATGTCTTTTATTATCACCATCGTACAAAGACAGTTCAACATAAGAGATACTGTAACTTTTAAACCTGATAACATTAACTAATTATTCCCAAAAGTATTTCAAATATCAAAGATTTAAAAAATTCATACAACTCAACACTAGAGCCAATGTAGCTACATAAAAAATGATAAATAAATCATATTTTAATATAAAGGCTATTAAAACACGGAAAATGTAATCTGAGATATAACATATCTTGATGAAAAGTTTAAAAACACTGAACAACTCATAACCTTTTGTTCTTCTAACATTTTCTGAATCAATAGATATTTCATATTTAGAAGTTAATAACACAAACAATGCCACATTTTACATATCAGCTACAAGAACACAGAAAAGTTTAATCTTTAATGTATTTAAAAGTTTTACAGAAAGTATTTCAAACAACAAAATAATTAAACACAACACATAAAATTAGTACATGAATGTAAAAGAAGAAAGGAACCCCCACACTACCTGATATACACACACAGGAATGAATATTTTAAATATGAGCAAGTTCACACTTTTGATTTGATTTGAAGCAAAATTTATAAAGGTCCGTCCATAAGAGCATCTATGTTAGCTTGTATTTGTGGATGTGACCTCGGCATGTCCCCCATCGTGCCTATATATATCAAAAGTGTTGTCTGTGTCCGAAATAGGAGAGATTTACCTGACTGAAATTTGCAAGGTTCACACACAAACTTTGACATTAACTATATAACAGCGACGATTTCGCCTAATGAAAGGACATCAAATACACAATACCACAAGTACATCACAAAGCACAGAGCAAATCCAGTATGTAGCATGTAAAATACTGGATAACTAAACTGTAAAAACTGTTTTTTCTATTTAAACAACTCTTTAATTCAAATTTTCGGCAATACTGCCAGAAAATTTGAATTACAGATTTGTTTGTAATAGAACTAGATGGGTGTTCAGTAGAACACTTGTGTCACCCTCTTACACTTTGTCAGAATAACCAATAATTTTATGACAAAATCTAAGTATAAAAAGGGGCATAACTCTGTCAAATATGACCTTGACCTATACAATTGGTGGCATCATGACTCTTTTGTCATAGGCAATACAATTGTAAAGTTTGATGAAGAAATCTTAAGAAATGGCAAAGTTATAGCCAACGTTAAGTTTTCGTTACAAAAAAAGCACAAAAAGGGGCATAACTCTGTCAAATATGACCTTGACCTATAAAATTTGGCGGCATCATGACCGTTTTGTCATAAGCAATACAATTGTAAAGTTTGATGAAGAAATTTTAAGAAATGGCAAAGTTATAGCCAACGTTAAGTTTTCGTGACAAAAACTAAGTACAAAAAGGGACATAACTCTGTGAAATATGTCCTTGACCTATAAAGTTTGGAGGCATCATGACCCTTTTGTCATAAGCAATACAATTGTAAAGTTTGAAGAAATCTTAAGAAATGGCAAAGTTATAGCCAACGTTAAGTTTTTGTGACGGACGGACGGCGGACCGAAGGACGGACGGACAAAGCGATCCCTACGTATCGCCTTTTCTCCGAAAGGGCGACACAAAAACCGGTATGCTTATTATTCCCTGAGGAATATTTGAAAGAATTTAAACTGTTAAAAGTTCCTCAAAATATTTCCGAACACACCAGACACAAAGGCACAGGACAACCTATTCTTTATTTTTTAATTTTAAATCTTATATAAAACAAAAAAAAAACATTTTACATGCAGCATACTGCAATGCAGTTTTACACCAGTTAAATCTTAAAGTACATAAACCACAGAACAGATAAACATTTAAAAATTCTCCCGAATATTCTCAACTAGTTTGTCATGCAAAGACGATTAAAAACTAATAATTCAACACCAGAAACAGACTCACAATACAGATAACAACTACATATAACAACAGACAGCTAGGATAAGTGCAATAAACGGAACATAATTTATTTCTGCGTCTTTAGTCTCTACGTTAGCGTTTTGATTAAAGTGTACGCTTTCTGAATCAATTGACTATACCATATACAGTACAGCACAGGCGAAACCCCACGCATATGCGTCCATGCGGCATGTAAATAAGAGTCTGAAAGCATGGAGATGCGGCGGGAAATCAAACGCGTGACGCGACATCGCAAATTGTATGCGGCATTCAATTGCCGCATCTGAAAGACAAAATAGCAATCAAGCGCATTCAAGCGCGACAACGAGTCCCGCCGAGTGATGCCGCGTGTCGCGACGTTATGCGGCATGTCATTTTCTATACAGGTAAAAGCGATGAAATGAAAAATATGTACTATATTGTATTGCACACATGTATAAAACTGTGTTTTTCAATAATGATGTACAATGTATTCCATATTGTAACCAATAAAATTTCAGTCTTAAATGTTTTTAGTAATTACATGTTTACGATGAAATAAAAAATATGTACTATATTGTATTGTACACATGTATAAAACTGTGTTTTTCAATAATGATGTACAATGTATTCCACATTGTAACCAATAAAATTTCAGTCTTAAATGTTTTTAGTAATTACATGTTTATACCAGTAAGTTTTAGTAACCATAAAAACATGTATGTAGAAACGTGTTTTAGAACTGTGAGATGAAAAAAAAATACCTCAACCCATACGATTATTTTGAATGAATTATCTTAATGCAGCGATCGACAAATACTACATTGAATGACAGGGTTCGACCAAGAAGACAAATGTTAAGAATAATATTAAAGCATCGTGATCACTTTAAATGTTGATAATTGAAAAAAGGATGCTTAAAAGAATCACGACAGAACTAAGTATTTACTGTAAATTAACGCTGAAATACATGAGAATGGGATTTACTTATCCACTACTTAATGGACATGGTAGATTTATTTTCACGCAAGTAAGCAGAAATAAGTGTAAATACAGAATGGGGATGAACAAATTATTAATCAGCTTTTTCTTGAATTCTACTTCAAAACTGCTATAAATGGATAGAAAATGATCTAACTAAGAAAAAGAATACCCACAACCCTATGTTTATTTTTTTAAATAGTTTTACAGTTATTTTTTCGTATGTATGTGATGTGCTTGCTGCTTTTAATTTACGTAAAAATAGCCCGGCAGCGCAGCAGTTAAGTATAAGGTTATCTATCACCGGCATTGGGTGGAAATTTGTATCTCGTAGAATAAAACATAGTACCAGGGTACAGTAAATTCTGCTTATAACGAACTCTCCGGGATCTCTCAAATGTGTTCCTTATATCCTTGAGTTCCTTATATCCATATATCGACGTTCCTTATATATATCGAACTAAAATACATGTCGAACAAGTATTTTTATAGTCAAATCCCAACCATCAACTTACAGTTGCTTTTGATTTTTCTACCACCTTTTGAACAGTTATAAATATCTATAACTGTTATCCTTTTCTATATCCGTATGTAAAATAATTGCAAAGATTAATTAAGCATAAAAAAGACGGTTTATGTTTTTATTGGCAATACTGAAACAAAATAATTTTGTATTTGATACAATTGAATTAAGCCGATTTTCGCGCAATAGCCAAAACTTGAATATTTAACATGTTTTTTTTTCTCTCCCAAAATCGGATTTCACCCAGTCTTCATGCTTTTAAAGAAACGCTCATAATTGTTTCCGAAAAATATTATCACTTGAACATCGTACTTAGCAATTGTGTTGGTATTCTCTTTTAACTAGTTTATCAAAAGGTAAAACATGTGAAATGTAGAAGACTATATCCGAAAGTTCCTTATAAACTGAGTACGATATAACCGCATCTTTTTACATTTAACAAAAAAAAGAGGAAAAATCGGGCCCAAAAGAACTGTTCGTTATAGTCGAAGTTACGTTATATCCGGAGTCGCTATATACGGATTTTACTGTAATAAGGTAAACTGCCCGTCTGTTAGAACGACCAAAATACGGCTGGAACGGATGTACTTTCCTTCTTGAATTGTAATTCAGTTCAAATCAAATTTAACTGTTTTGAAACCAAACCTTAGCACGAGGTGTTAATGTTACATGTGTGTATCACAGTTGTTGATGTTACGTCACTAAATTCTACTTTCAACAGTGCGATCTTTGAAAAAAAACATATTTATTATTTTCATGAAACATCAAACACCTATACGTACAAAAGCCGGTTGTGATCCCGGTTCATAGCTCTTAGGTAGTTGGTAAAATGTTGGTGTCTAACTCCGAGTGTAGGAATCGATATGCATGTACGTACAGAAACCGGTTGTGCCCCCGGTTCGAGCTCTCACAATGTAGGTGGTTGATAAGTGGACGTACAGTATTTAGGCTGTTACTTGTATTTTTGTGAGGTTTAGTTCTTACATTTATCTACTTATTGTGTGGATGCAGTCAGCGCTGAGAGATTGTTGTTTTGATAAAGTAACAATTTTCATGCTAGCAGCAATTGTTCTGCATGAATTTTCAATCAGTGCAGATCATGACCAGTTCTGAACCGTACGAAATTCACCAAATTGAAAGCTGGAAATGTCTACTTTAGAAACTTACTGTAGTACCGTACATTTAAAAGAGCTGATGCCGATTTGTTGTACATTCAGAAGGCAAATAATTGTCAGTTTTTATATTTGTAACAAACATATTGTTTTTGTCGCAAAGTATGACGAAAAAAAGGAACATACGTATACATTGTAATAATTCAAATGCAGTAAATCGACAGTTTGCGGTTATCATCTGTTTCAGTATTTATTTAAGATTATTGTGTCTTTGTAGCTCAAATCAGAGTCCAAGAACGAATACCTTATTTAGTTTACCTCGATCAGTTTCTACAATAAACTTATTAATAAAAGAGTTTTAAATACTTGACACTAAAATAATCCTGTCTTAACTACTTCGACAGTAAATTGCCAATGATATCTGTTTTAGCCGATTATCTTACTTTATGGTTCATTAAAATAAAAAACATGCTGACAGTACTGTAGACAATGGCAATCATCACCCTTTGTTAATATTAGCAATAAGTGTCTACTCAATTAAGATGTGACACTAATTATCCCCAACTTCAAGGCAAGCGTCGGAATCAATTTTGTTTAAATACATACATCAAAACGACGACAAATTATTGATAAGCAATAATATTATAATTCTTGCGACAAACAACGATATCTGTAATAAAAAGTTTAGAATAAAAGAACAAAGTCATGAAAATGTTACAACTTTTAATTATATACAATACTTATTTTTTAAACATACTCGAAAGATAGTAAACTGCAGTAACTCATGCAAAAATTCTATAAAATTATATCTTATAAAACCTTTTATAGAATTACATGTACATTTTGTACATTGTGCAAAAGGCATTAATTTTTAAAGGAAAAATTAATCCTTTACGCCGAGTCACGCGGCATGGTACTTGTCGCATATCGCAAATGACACGCGGCATATAGATGCCGCATATACAATCATATGCCGCGTGATGCGACATGGTTTTATTGCTCCCGCGTTGTAAAACCTCCCGCGCTATAGCGCGGCAAAAACGGAATCCGCCTGTGCTGTACTGTAACTCAGTTTTGATCCAGTCGTCGCTAAGAACCTGGGAGTTTCGATTAGTAACATTTTGACTACAATCAAATTAACAGTTTTGTTGTTCAGAGTTTTTCCGTACGGATATCTAGAACAGATTAAGTCTTAAAGCATGCTTTGTGAAAACCATAACCTTCCAATTACAGTACTAACTGCAAAAGGCAAACACGCTTTGTGTCACAACATATAAAACACTGATAATCACTATCGAAGCAGAACTTTTAAAGAAATATGTATAACCAGTAGCTTATGCTAGTGTCAACACTATTATATATATCGTACATGTATATCTACAACTAAGTGTAAAGTGTTCTTCGGGATTAATTTGTTTAAAAACTGAGAAGCAGGTATATCTAATACAATATAGCTATTGTTCCGTTCCGTAAATTATAGTTATCATGAGTAACTATTGAAAAACAATTTGCTTTTAAGAATGTGCTTAAGTTTAACAGAATTAAGGGCTACTTTGAAGGCGGGCCCACTGCTCTTTAAAAGTTTGACTGTTTGTTCAAATATTGGCAGACTTGACCAGCCTATCAGCTAGTAGTCCAATGTTGTTTATGTCATTTGCTTGTCCACGTTTCTTTGATGAAAGCGTTGGAACTTTTGTTATCTTTGCCTCTTTGATAACCTGAAATATTAGATCATAGAAGTAAATAGATGTTATTATCTGGTTTAATCTAGTTTTATACACAGCGTAATTCGCAGTTTGTATCATATAGTATTTAACAGCACCGTGTCTCATTTGAAAAAGTTTACACTCTGCAATGCAGCTGAGACGCTGTAATTTTTGTTTACAAGTAGCAAAAACCATCATGTGTGATACATTTTTTGTGTTTTGCTCAAACGTTTGTGTGTACTGAGGTTAGATCCTTGAATCTTACCTGATGATCCGACGATACTTTTAGTAGAATATGCTTTTCACATACGTCCCCAATGATCATGCTGTTGTCATGAAGCAATGTAATGTAACTGCTGACGACAAGGAGAATACGGCAAATCTCTACAACTTCAAGCTTCCTATTCTGTTGCAGCTTGTCTAGGCTATAAATTTCAGAGTTGGTTGAGGTACCCGTTAAAGCGATGTATGGAAAAATATCCAGCATAGCCTTTGCATCTTCTGAAATATCAAATAGAAAAATGTTTTATAAAATTTTGAATCGAGTCCCATGAATAGTTACCTATTATGTATTAGAACTAGCTAGATGCATAGGGAGGCAGGCAATATGCAAAATTGTGAAAACTGAAGTAAATTGCCTGCGTAAAAAAATAAGGTTCTAACATTGAATAGGTTAGCTAGTTTGTTTGTGGAAGAAAGATGGAAATCGTGCGTTGTAGGACACCACATAATGTAGTAGTTAAAGGAAAACTAATGACATTTCTTTCTCCTTTTTGTGAGGATTTTGTTCATGTTACAATTGAAATTATATCATTTAAACGTTTAACTTGATTATTTTTTATGAATGGGTAGAAACAACTCAAAACAGTTGTTTAGTAGCTGATAATGTATGGAACATATTTTATTTCTAATTAAAAACCGAGGCAGATGTACTGTGTTGTAGGCCAGAAGCTGTTTGTACAGATACATCTATCATAAAGAAGTGTTTTAAGACAATACAGTCATACCTATTTTGTATGTTTATGATGAAGGAAGTGTGTGTGATTAATTTGATTTCATAATTTCATTTCATAATTTCTCAACGTTTTCAAACAAGGATTGACCGGTTATTGTTTATTATTTTATGGATTGTCAGCTCAGATTAGTGCTTTGAAAAGTGATTAGTATTAATTAATTAGTAAATGAATTTAATACCGTCTGCAATAGACGACAAAAAACACTTTTCTTCCTCATATGCATTCATAACTTATTGTTGTGATACAATAGGGTAACAATTCAAACCTTAAGAAATCAACCATCTTATAAATTAATTGTACATATATAGGTTTAATGCCAGTTACTATTTTAAACAGCGTAGTAAGTCTTTCAATTTTTACCATGACCTTCGGTCATTCCACATTTTTTCTTGTTGACCTGTCTTTATTGATTTTTAGAACAATAGAACAGTAACTCCGTAAGTTTAGAAGAAATTAAGACTTCTAAATCAATTACTAAGTACTGGTTAGGCAGAAGTAAAATCGATGTTTTTCCTCTTAATCCTTGTCAAACCTCACATGAAACCGACTATCTATGTCCTAGCTCAACACTGTGGGCTACATACAAACAGAGTCATTATAAACAAGCATGATGAACGACCAAATAATAGAATAACAAAGTAAAAAATAAATATTTTATTCAAATTTTCATTTCCCTCTATCACTGCCATGCGATAGAAATCACGTAAGGGGGCATTTTAGTTGCTATGTCTATACAAATGTTGGTTATTTAATGGTGTTATAGATAAACAGCTTAGTTTACATGCCTTTCATGTTGATATGGACAATAGGCATAAACAGATGTGTAATATTTACTGAAACTTAAAGAAAACCGTGATGTGTGTATTGCTAAAAACTTTCAGCTTTTTATTCTTGATAGATATGCATGTTGTTCTGTCCTGTCTGTTTTTTAATTTAGTTGAATCTACGTCACTATTTACACGGCACCGTTGGCATGAATATATTCGGAACTGTAAAGAAAGAAATAAGGCAATTTCACTCTATCATTTCCTAGTAGGCGACTGGGAAAGAAAACTGCACAAAACAAATTAAATCAAAGCGCTGTGAGCGCTGAAGGCCTGGGGGTATAGGTTAACTCCCCGAAAAACAACTTTTGACCTACGTGTTTTGCGCTGAACCTTACCTAAAGCGCGGGTTGAAATGTGCAGAGGACGAAATTCAATATAATTATGACACAGAATGAATGATTCACAAATATATGGGTGGCAGGGACGTTTGTTTCATTATAAAACGTACGTTAAATGAAAAATAATCACATAGTCAACATTATAAATTGTTTAAACCAATAAAAATAATTCGATCTGCGCTTTGTACAACTTCAAGCGATATGATATGATAATGTGGATCGAAAATTATTGTGTACCAAGGACAAGACCTTGAAACAGAAATAAACAAAGCAATACCAGCAATGAAATATAAATACAGTACTGTACAATGTGTATAACAGAGAAAACCAAAAATGATTCTGGGTTACCTTGTAGTTGTAATCGGTGAAACCGTTCACTGGGCCTTGACATGCAGCGTCCTCGATAAATGGCGGGTGATTTTGATCACGTGAGTTCCTTCTCGGGAATGTACGTAAAGTATATCTTTTTTAGGAGAAATTTATTTTTAGGTAAATATATATGTAATCGTTCGTAAATAACAAAGTTGTCAATGAAATAACATCGGAAATTTGAAAATCAAACTACAAACTCTTATATCGAGCTCCGTACGTTTCCGTAAATATCCGTACTTTTCCGTGGTATGCATATGATTTATCTTCCGTAATCAGCTAACAGCGCATTAATTTCTAAAACAGAAAAAAAATGTGTAATGCAGCACGTAAGCTATATACCTTCCTGCAATCGTTTGAAGTTGTATGTACTGTTTTTATTTGTAATATGTTCTTATCATATGCGACATTCAAACAGAAGATTGATCTGGTCTGTCTTGTACTACTTTCGCATAGCGCATGTTTACAGTTGTTATTCGCACATAGCACAGTTAAATTGTCAGCAGTGTTTGAAATGTGGTATGCTAACTTAGGCCTAGGGGACTTTCAGTCCCCAGGCCAAATAATGCAACAATATTTCATTGGAAAACTGAATAACGTAAATGCTATTATCTCTCTTTACGACTATGATATTTTCGGATATCAAAAGACACCAAAATACTCGAATATCAAAATGCACTGAAATATAGAATATTAAAAGCCACTGGAGTAAAAGACAGGGGATACAGTATAGAGCAATATTGTTTTCTGCTGCACGCACAAACTTCATACCTGTCTCAGGGTTTATCTGCGATTGTTCCGTTACACTTGGTTCAAATTTCTGAAATATATATATTAAAAACAAAATTATACATTTTATTTTGCTTATTTATTGTTTGGATATACGAAAATACTATTTAATATCGCTCAATATACTCCCATGTATTATATGTTAGATAAAAATGTAACTTTAAAAGCATCAAGATCAAACAATACAGTCTGAAAGACAGCTATATTCACCCTCGTATGAAGAAATATCGAAGGATAACCAAGTTTGATCCTAAGGGGGACCAACACCTTAAGTCAGCTAAGTTGAAACATGAATTCTGCCAATTATTTTGAGGAGAACATTTGACCAAAGTTTCATGAAAAATCCTGCAAGTGGTATGGAGTTGTGGAGGGGACACGAAAAAATGAATGACCCTAAAGTGTGACGTTGATTTTGAGCTGGCGGACCTGGAACATGGGTTCTGAATGTGGTAATGATAAATTGTGTGGCATTGACCTTCAACATGTCTTCTTGATGAGATAAACATTTGACCGAAGTTATATGAAAGTCCTTCAAGGCATTTAGGATTTACAAAGGGACACGAAAACCAATGACCCCTAAGTATGTCATTGACCTTGAGCCGGTGTCTTGAGTGTTGATATGGGTTCCGCAAGCTGTGTTGATAAGCTGAACATTTCGTAAAAATTATATGAAAATCCTTCAAGGGGTTTAACAGTTATGGAGCAGACCCAAAAACTCCCAAAGTGTGACATTCGCCTTGAGTGCGTGGGGTTGGGACATATATCTTGCACGTAGACTTGGTGAGGTGAACATTTGACCAAAAACCTATGACCTCTAAGTTTGGCTTTCCCCTTGATTGGGTGGGGTTTGGACATATATTCTGCAAGTCATCTTGATGAAATGAATATTTGACGAAAGCTATATGAAAATCCTTCTACGGGTTTAAGAGATATTGAGCAGACACGAATGTTACGGACAGACTGACGAAGACCATTTTTATATCTCCCGGGGAATAATTAGTACAGAAACTATTTCATTCATTGCAGATTCTTTTAAGTTGTTATATACATAAAAGCATGCATATAGGCATTACAAGATTTAAAATTGTGATTTTAGATATGTACACTTTTATTTATTGATAGTTTTTATTTAATTGTTCATTGTTAATGCACCTGGTTTTTACCTTTCGTCCAATTATCGCGGTAAATGTATACATGAATGGATTCAGTGCAGAATTGATTGGTAATATCAGTACCGCCGTCCATGCATACATCTCACCTGGTATTATATATCCAGCCATAGCAAGTATACCTGAATGTAAAGGATAGGTAGTGAAGGTTTTAAAACTGTTACAAAATACTGTCGTCCAGCGGATGAACTTTAAATGCAACTGCAATTGCGACACCTAATCAATAAGTATAGCGTAGACAGAAGCATTTTCAAATCTGTCACAGTGGTTCTTTATCAAAAATATTGTACCAAAACATTGTGAATAGATTTGGTAACGAATGGATTAACAGTTTAAGAGACAGAAAACGGATGCTGCTTATTTTTAAAAGTTTCATCAATTTAAGACTCTATTGAACGATGTGTAAAATACCATGCAACCAATCTTTTCGATTCATAGACAATTTTCTTATTTTAAGCTTCAGTTTTGTTTAATCATTTATCTAAACCGTAAAATGTATCTTTTCCGTTAAATGAACACTTCTGAGCACTGATATCTGAACTACATTTTGAGGTCAAAGCTATTATTTGGAAAAAATACAAATTGGTATCACTTTGACTAATTTTATATGCTAAACGTTATAAATATATGTTTGGATTTTGAAAAGAATTAAAAACAAAATTCATGAATTCCTTATATAACTCGACTCAAAATCACAAACCCATCAATCCAACAGGAAACCAACACATGAAGTCCGTAGTGACCAGAAGAAGAAGGTTTCTTGCCACTCTTAAATCATTGGTACGGTTGACATTCAGGCGTTTTTGGGCCTTCGACTGTTTTCGTATTTCGGTGTAAATAATCAGTTGTCCAGCGGCAATAAGTGTAAAGGTGATTAAATTAAATCCAACGAAGATAAGTATCGCATAAAGCCAGCCCGGTGGCCTGTCACGCGTCAGTGGTAAAGCTAGACATACTCCTGATTTGTTGTAAAACTTGTTTTGGAAGTAGCTACTGTACAAAATCGGTACCAAGGCAATAACGAAAGAGAGTATCCAAGATATGGCTATAAACACACTTGCCGAAAAAGTAGTGAAGCGGTACTGTCCGAAAGGGAACTTTACAACAAGAATCCTGTCAATAGTTATGAGACACATGAAGAGCACACTCGCTTCCGATGAAACAGTTGATATTATACCTGCCAGTTGACACCATGCACTATTTCGCCAATATTCGGCAAATTCAATATACCTGATCGACACAAAAGTATAAACATGTAAATATAGTTATGAAAGATCTGTTTAAGATAGAAACTATTTTCAATAGTCCAGTGACCACTTGAACGAAAACAATACAAGTCAAACATAACGAATATTAAGAGATTCTTTCGTGGATGTAAAGGAATATAAAGTATATGTACTATTTTATTCTTATCACTTTATCAAATATTTGCGGATACGGTATTTGATCAATCTGGTGATATAGAGGATTCTTTGCTATATAGGTTATTGTCAAACTTAGGTAGTGAGAAGCAAGTGTGAGAATCACTGCCGAATCATGCATTATATCAGGCATAGTCGTAACGAAATTTTGGATTTTATGTCACTCGTCCAATGATTTGTCAATTTCTGCTTTCTTGTCACAAGCACATGGAGAGAGAGAGAGTATTCTTTCGTTTAAGAAAATAAAGTTAAGTTTAAGGAAATAAGTTTGCTGCATGCATCTGTACTGTAATACCTACCTGTCCATAAAGATCCTGTCCGCCAGAGCAATTATCAACATGTAGACTCCCATCAAAAAGTCGGAAACGGCTAAGTTCGTAACGAACATTCCGTATCCGAGTTTCAGTCTCTGTTTGTCATAGATGAGTCGATAAAAGATGGATAATACATTACCAATCAAAGCTAGCAAACCTATCACCCACATAAGCGCTTGGAGTGTAGTGTTTCTCATTAGATTCTTACAAGACGAGAACTCGTCTTTGTAGGGAAAACAATTTCTTTCGTCGATATAAGATGGTCGAATGCAGCAGAATTTATATGCTGGTGTATAAAGTTTTTCCACTCCTGTTACACCGTCAAACATTTTCTCGTTTAAGTCTGTAATCGGATTCTCTCTTATATCTATATCTCGACTAATCAGTCCATTAAATGCCAAATCTTTTATGTGTTCGATCTTATTTCTCGAAAGGTCTAGTGTTCTTAGATTTAAACCAGAAAATGTGTTTGGTGACAATCGTTCTATATTTGCGTTGTTAATAGCTAGTAACTTTATTTTGAGACTATTAAATGCTCCAGGTTCAATTTCATGCAGATGTTGGTTTCCAAACATATGTAATTCCCGTAAAGACTTCAAATATACAAATGTGTCCTGTACTAGCTTGGTCAATTCATTGAAACTTATGTCCAGCATTAACAAATTGTGGAAGTTTTTAAAGGAACTCGCATTAAGAAAAATTATTCCGCATCTCGATATGTTCAATGAAATCAGAAGATTGAAACTATTATCTTTTGATAATAACTCAGTACCAAGTTTTGTCGTATTACTAGCATTTATAATACGTGTTGTCCTAGGGATGTCGATCGTTTTAACAGTGTGAGCATTTGCACAATTCACGATCAAAGGCATACAGGAGCATTCCTTTGGACAATTAAAGTCGCAATCTTCCTCGTCATCTTCATATGGACACTGTGAAATACCGTTGCATACTTGTTGAAATGGTATACAAACCATACTTAATCTGCAGCGATATTTACCGTTACAAGAAACGGGTTGGCCTGAAACGATCAAAAGTCACAAAAGTTGTGAGCATGTATTAATAATAACAGAGTGTAATAAACTGTTATTTTTGTGAAAGTAATACAAATGCTTCACATGTGAAGTGAGATTAATTCGTATTTCAGGATTCTCACATATTAAATATTATCCTACACACCAAACGAAAGAAACTAAGATTCTTAACCTTAAATGTACTTGATGGTTTTTTTTCAATATATATATCTCATTATTTAAACTTTTAAACAGTGCGTATACACTTTCTATTTCTAACTCTGCGACCGTACCTCCTGTTTAGTGTATGTTTTTAATTGTACATATTTATATTGC
>JAFMSR010000001.1:17442666-17452861 GCA_022818135.1 Saxidomus purpurata | reverse complement strand
ACACACACACACTACCAACACACACTAGCATACAAAGCAAACACACGAGGACAAAACGAACAATTAAAGGAACACAGTGGGGCACCGCCTTGGAACGGTCAGTGGCAAAAACACCAAAATAAAGTTTATAAATAAATAAGTTTATTTCGGTAAAAATGCACATATAACATGGCAATAACATGATGATGCATGGTTACAAATAACAACAGTTGACATGCTATATAACATGACATGCATATTTATGAGCCATGAAATGCACACCAATACCAGGGATAACACAAAAAAGGGGAATATATTCCTCTTATTTCCATTGTGGTCCCTGTTATTGGAGGCATGACACAGAAAGTCATGTGATTTAACTAATTCTAATTATTTTTAACTTAATTGGAACACATAAAAATCACAATGAGATCAAATATATCACAGTCAAAGCTACATATATCACGCTGAAAAGTTACTTATATCACAATGAAAAGAGCATCGCAGTAAGTTATTGTCATCCAATCATTAAAATACCAATCCTTACAACAAAACCAGTTGAAGATGAACTGTCATTTACATTTTACATTAATTAAGATTTAATGTTACTAAAAAAATTAAAAAGTTAGCTGGCCATTAAATGGACTTTGATTGATTGCTTGAACTTTTGGGAAGACTGTATATCCCTAAGCGCCTGTGGGATACTATTGCAAAGGACAACCCCATTAAATGTAAATGACTTTTTACCAAAACTGCCAACTTTTGGTAAACTGTAACGCCCTGTTTCAGTAAACGTGTGGCAAGAATCAGGATGGGAGTGCACAGTCACTATGGATCGTGTACAGCGATCATGTGTAGAGCTAATGGATATAAAATGCTCCTTAAGATGCCTGTCTTAATTTTATGAACATGACAGAGAGTGATCTGGTCCACTCTCTTTGAGACCGGTAACGAGTTCAAGGACTGAAACTGCTTTGGCCCTATATGCGATCTACTATCCAAATTCAAGATAAAGCGAGCCAATTTATTCTGGGTTATCTGAAACCTTTTCCTCCAGTCTCCTTGAGACAAACTAGGGTACCAAAAAGAACAAACATATTCGAAATGGCACTGGATTAGGGACATGACCAATAACTTTCTTGTATGTAGATTCAGAGATTGACTCTTACGATACAAATACTTCAACCGGGAATTAGCTTTTTTGACAACTGACCTTGCAATGTCATCACAGGAAAGATGCTGGTCCAAAATAGCACCTAGATATTTGACTGAATTGGTAGCCTGAATACTAGAACCATTACAGGATATATTCAATTTACTCTGTGACCTGAGCTTAGGTTTCGACCCAAAGAGAATAGACTCTGTCTTTCCAAGGTGTAGTGAAAGCTTGTTGTCAACAAGCCACTCACTAACCAGTTCCAACTCAGAAGACAAACTAGATTCTATATGAGATTTACTTTTCCCCGAAACAAGAATCCCGGAATCATCAGCGTACAACAAAAGTTTGTTATTAACATCAGCAGACATGTCGTTGACATATATTAAAAATAAAAGGGGACCCAAAATCGACCCTTGTGGTACCCCACAGGTTATACTAGCCTGGCTAGAAAATACACCAGAAACATCAACTAACTGCTGTCGATCAGAAAGGTAAGATTGAAACTAATCGACAGCATTAGAACTCAGGCCAACAGCGTTCAATTTCATTAACAATATACCATGATTGACTGTGTCGAACGCCTTCTGTAAATCAAGAAGAACCATGCCCACCATCTTACCTTGATCCATCTGAAATTTTATGTAATCAGATAAATAAATGAGATATGTATCTGTGGAAAAACCACGTCTAAATCCAGACTGAAAATTGTATAAAAGTTTCTTCTTATTCAAATAACCTTCCATTTGATCATAGATGACTCTTTCAAAAATCTTGGATATAATACATAGAATAGATACTGGGCGATAATTACCAACCTCCGTTTTATCATTTTTCTTGTATAGAGGGATAACACGGGCTGTTTTGAGATCATCTGGAAATGAGCCTTGAATAATAGAAAGGTTAACAATATGGGCCAATGCACAGGCTAATATGGATGCACTATCCCTAACAAACCGACTAGGGATTCCGTCTAATCCAGTGGCCTTGTTAGCACTTAGCTTGTTTAAATACTTAAGAATTTTGTTTTCAGAAACAATTGAAAACGAACAACTATTAGGTAAAATTCCTTTAGATGAATAAAACCTATTTACAAAAGATTTTCCATATTTAAAATAACTATTTGGCAACTTTTCAACTAGATTCGACGCAACCGTAGTATAAAAACAGTTAAATTTTTCAGCAACATTTAAAAAATCAAAGCATATTTCACCATTAATTTTCAATCCAATGTTACTAGAAGAAGAAACACCTTTCTTAGATGGTAAACCAAGCTGTTATCCCCTAAGGGTCTCAATAGCGACCTCTTGCATAAAGTTGTGTAAACAGAAGTTATTAATACCGTTTTTATGCTTGAATTCAAGTAGAATATCTCGAACTATAAAACGTTTTCTACTATAATATATTTTCTGATTAAGAGCACAATTATTTACCGATAATGTTACAAATAGTTGTATGCCAATATAACTTAATGTTGCCTTGTCGAAACAGTTGAAAACATATACATGTAAATTTTGCTAAGTTAAATTTCCATTGAGAGATATTGATAAAAATAAACCTAACAGAAAGGATAGAGTCTCAATTTTTGACTAGGATAGTCAAAAAAGATTTTAACTGATTTTCTCTATATTCAGTTGGAATAAAACGCTGATAAAGATACTTATATTATGGTTATAACATTGGCATTGTTCATAATTCACGTAGTATTAATCGATGATAAATGTCTTTCTTAAAATTATGATGGTCACTTTGAAGGGTAATATCACTTTAAGTCAATGTATTCTTCATAGAATACATTGATCAAAGTATATTAAAGACCTAGTTATTCTTCATATACACCAGGCAGAAGAGACATTTTGATGGCACCATATTCAATGAGCTAACAATGCAATTGTCAAAATGGACACAGCAGACAAACATTCTTTTTACTTTGATTTGCATAGTTGTCACAATCAATAAAGGGACACTGAAAGTAAACCTGACTAGTCTCTGCATTATATCCTCTTGGGCTATTTTCGAGACTTTAATTGTTCGTTTTGTCCTCGTGTGTTTGCTTTGTATGCTAGTGTGTGTTGGTAGTGTATATGTGTGTGTGTACATGATTGTGTGTGTGTGTGCCGTGTGTGTGTGCGTGTGTGTGTGTGTGTGTGTGTGTGTGTGTGTGTGTGTGTGTTGGTGGTGTGCACTTCTGGGTGCTGTGGGGCTCGTTTTGGGGAGGCTGCGTTTTTGGTACGTGGCATTCCCTGTTTGATATTATTTTTGTTTTTCTACCCCTTAATACCTTTTGCCAAATATCATTTTCGAGAACCTTAGCGTACTAATGCCAATATTCTGGTTAAGGCATGATTGGCTTTCCATAGAATCATCTTTTTGCTGACGTTTACAACACATCCTGTGAAACTAAAAGAAGTATGACGTCATGTGCAGTGTTTACAAGGACACGTGCGTGTCTGCTCAGTGTGTATCAAAATATGCAGGCTCTCCGAACGATTAAGACAAAACTAATTTGGAAAACACTTTTGTCTTAGGCGTCCTTAAAATGATATGAGTAATGCTCTTTTAGAAAGTCAATAACATAGCTTATTAAAATTCTACAATAATTTTATCATGCACAGATAACATTTATTGCATTTTATTGAAACACAAAACCTTTCATCCACGGTATTATATTTTAAAAGAATGCATTAAAATATTTAATTTACTGCAAAACATCATCTTTTGTGGATTAACATTCCGTCCATTTGCATGCGAATGTATGCTTGTTACTATATTCTGCTTGGTTAAACATTATGTAATTCTTAATGAAAGTGTTAATTTCGAACTTGCTTTAGTTTGTATCACGTTACGTTAAAATGTCACATGTGCTGATGGTAAATGTCAAACCTTCATTGGAGCTAGAAATGTAATTGCTGTTCTGCAGATGAGCATTTATATCTACGCTACCAATCCAACATTTATTTCAGTTTTAACAAAACACATTTTGCAGTATGAAAAGTTCGTTTAAAGCTTGCATTCAACAATATCAAAAAGACAATTACCACGCTATGTTGCTGAATCATATTAGTTTACTGCTGAAAGATTGTCCCTATTAATTTATATTTTCCATTATGATATTCGTGGTTTAATCTCATGAGCTTAGCGTTTCTAAATACATTGAAACACAACAAGACAGAAGGAAATATAAGACGAGATTATTTTGTAAAAATGCAGCTCCACAGACAGTTTGCTGACATTCTATTCCATTCCCTGACAATGCTGTGATATAAAACGACAGTAGCAAACGTAAAATCATTTACAAAATATGATTGATGTCGTTCAAACTAATATGTTCATTACGCCGTATTTTAAAGAATTTTTCAACCTGATTTTCATAGTTTACAATTATAAAAGAGACAAAAGGAATGAAACTGATTGCTAGTCTCGCTTTCATGTTATTTTTTTTATTTTTTATGACAATTGTCTAGATAATCTTTATACCATATGTTATAGATAGGTCATAGTACTTTTAGAATCACTTTTTCTTAGCAGTTACAAAAATAATATGATTAATATTTTTGGAACGGCAATAATGCACTTAATATATAGATTTTTAAATTTAACTTTAAATAAATCCTACAAGTATTTAATCACGCACAGTCAAACGAATGCATTTATGATTATCTGCAAACCATAATGATCTTGTGTTGATTTAATGTTTGCTGCCATTTGCATGTGTATGATTTTTTGCGTGATTGTGTTGGATTAAAACGTTTGCATTTTTTGCATTTCACTACGAAAGTATAAGTGTCGTATTCTATTTACTTTTGTTCACGTGTCATTAACAATAGTGGTAATCCAGTTAAAGACGTAAGCAAAACCTAGCTATATTTTTGTATGTTTGAAAGTTAACAAGTTGAAAAGCGTAGTATAGTTTGTCTTAACATGACATACAAAAAAGGTGATTGTTGAAGATGTGCAGACAGAATGTTGACATCATAATCAATTACACTAACAAGGCTGTATTATCAATCTGCAACAGAGTTCGACAGCTCATTTATAAAATGTGATTAATGCCCTCTTAATTAATCTCTTCATTATGCATTATTTGATATCTATGATTACTTTTAAATCAATTTCAAATCTTCCAGCATGCATACATAAGGCTACTTCATCTTGGATTTGAGACTAATACCTTTAATTTGAGGAAGGGTATTAAAAGATCTATTGATAATTAGATGTAAGCATCCGTATTTTGATATGTAACTTCGTGCATTTTTTATTAATAAGATCATCTTTAATGTTTCTTTTTATTATATTTCCCGAATGGTTAGTTGTATTTCTTAAATGAGGACTAAATATGTCTATAAATCTACAGACAGAGAGCTTAGTTCTAAACGCATTCTAACACAAAACCTAGGATAATGCCAACAGGGTCTGCATTTATCCGAAACAAAATACCAACAGACTAATTGAAATCAGAAAATCTCAGACAAGCACTAAGGTTTCAATCTTCCGCGAAACAATGGAAGTATGAAAGATCTAATGTTAAAGCATGAAATGTGTTCCTATAAATTTTGCGAATTTTGACAGAAGACATTACAGCTCTTTGATTTAATGATACACAAAGCAAAAGGTATCAAACCAAATGTAGCAGCTACCAGAGTTTTGATCGTACTTCTTGCTCAATGCTTTTTCAGCTGTATACACCTTTTACACTGCATTAACAATTAAACAGATCGAATATCTACCCTATCCTATTTCATGATACTATTTTACTATCTTTTGGCCACTTGTATTTATACATACGTCACTTTGAGCCAAGGACTAGAAACACTTGCCTAGATTTTTGGAATATAAGCGTTTAAATTCATGAGACAATTTTCAATAATATATTGATTATCTAAACAAGAAATCTTATTTATCAGAATTTTTTTTAGAAAAATAAAAGAGTAAATGACACAAGAAACTGATAGTTTTGCATGCCTGAATTTTAGCAGAGTTTCGACAACTGCCTTATATTTCTCAAAAGAGACAATAAATTCACATTTATGTCTTTTGTGGATCATTTTGCAGGCATATAGAGTAAAATATAACCCAGGGGTATCCGATTCTCGAAAATATAATTTCGATGTTTGTCGAGACTTGTTGGTTCAAAGGTATTTATTAACCAGGTCCCAAGGTCTAAGGTCAAGGTCACACTTAGAGGTTAAAGGTAAAATTCAAGAATATCTTTGTCCGGAGCATTTCTTCTTCATGCATGGAGGGATTGTGATGTAACTTGGCACAAATGTTACCACCATGAGCTACCCTTGTTTTTAGAATTACTTCGTTTTTATGTTACTATAAATAGCTTATATTGTAACTTTTTATTACTTGCCGTAGAGTAAAATCGAGACCACTTTTCTTTGGAACAACATGCATGTTACATCCAATATTTAGGTGTATTTTGACCTATCTCTACTTAGTAAGGAGTTAGTCCTTTTGACAGCTTGCGGGCTTGACATGTTGCACGTGGGCATCTAGTTATCAAAAGATATTATATTTCATTAGAAAACATTTAAGAGAGTGCAATTATAGCCAATTGCAAAATATTATCTTGTTTCGACATAATTTCTGCTGTTCATTTGCATGTGACAGTGTGCTTTTTAGTATTTTCTGCCGGGTTAAACAATTTGTAATTCATAATAAAAGTAACATTTTCACGTTACGTTAATAACAGGGTTTATTCAATTAAAAAAAACTTTTTTTTTCAAATATGTGTGCCCTAAAAGACGATTTGAAGCATACAATAGTTTTTCTAAACGTGTCGCGTGCTCGTCCTAGGAGCTACATATATTCAATGACGCTTCCTAGAAGCTAGCTGTTATAGTGTTCTTTTGCTAAGTATCTATTTGAACGCTATCAATAAAACATACATTTTGATTTTAACATAATGCATTTTGCAGTATGAGCACTGCGTTGAAAACCTTACTGTAATATTAACAAAAACTTATCAAGCTGAGTCGCTAAATCATATTAGTTTGCGACTGAAAAATATTTCCTGCTGATTAATCGTTTACAGCAGGAAATTCTTGATTTTATCTCATGAATTTAGGGTTTCTAAGGAGAATTAGAACAAAACATGGCAGGAGAAAATACAGGCCGTGATTATTGTGAAGATGCAGGCCTCAGAAGAGACAGTTTGCTGACAATGCATTCTATGCCCTGTGTGATAAAACGGCAACAGCAGACGACACATCATTTCCGAATATGATTGATGTTCTCTTAGCTAATCTGTTCATTACGCTCTTTGTTAAGAATATCTGTGATTTATTTAGAATTAATTTTATAGCTTCCAGACTGCACAAGTAGATCCACTACAGTTCGGTATTAAGACTAATATTTTTAATTTGAGGAAGGGCATAAAAAGAAAATATCACTGATTAGTTGTTATGTAATCATGCTCCTTTTGAGAATTTGCCTTGTTTATACAATGTATTTGGTTGTAAACTGATGAGTAATGTTTCCTTTAGATGCATATTTTCCTTTTGGTGTTTTGTATTTCGTATGAAAACAAGATATCACATACGTGTTTTTATAATCCTACAGACAGATATAATATCTTGCTAAAACTATTACTAAACAAACTTTTTCCCGAATACGACACATATTATTTGGCAAATTAAGTTCTTATCTGACGTATATTTCTCGCGCAAAGCTGAAACCGAAAACAATCATTTACTCTACAGCCCTCGGCTATAATGAATTACAAGAGGGCCAAGATGGTCCTATATCGCTATCCTGTCCCAAAGACAAAAAGTAAGTCTAAAGTCATGATCAATGCCAACCGCTGACAATTTTTTAAATCTCTTTGCGAAACGGTAAACACATTCCAAACGTAGGTTTAAAATCAATGTACAAAGTGACCTAACTTTTGACCAGATGTTACGCAGTTTCGGTCTTGACTAAAGTTCACCAAGACAAACTTTCTTTCAATATGACTGATGCCGGTGTGTCAAATGTGGCATCTAGAGTTCGTAGGTGTTTCTATTATTATTACGCTTTTTGACGTCTAACGTGTTACGAAAACAAACAGCTCTGTTTTTAATCAATTGTTTTATTTTATCATGACATAACGCACAATTGCAAAATATTATCAAGCAAAGTCAAAACATATTACCACACACATGTCTAGTTGATATAAACAGTAACTGTCGACCATTATACGCTTCCGTACAAATGCATTAAAATGTTGTTGGAAATAGCTATTTTACTATTTTGACGCGTGTTAACATTTTGTTTGAAGAATAAAGACAAGAATGTACCAGTCTATATGTTCCATTTAGAAATGGACCAGAAGAAATGACAAATTGAATTGATTGTTTCGCATGCCTTGATTTTTATATTTAATTTAAACGTCATTGTAACTGGGATTATATCTCTTGTCAAAAGCTTTACAGTCAAAAACTACAGCAGTTGCTTTAAGCTGCATATACACTTTTATGTATTCATATTGTTCTCTGCAGGGTTGGCAGTTATTTTCTTTAAGAAACCTGCAATTATCATTTTGAGGAGTTAATATTGTCTTGAGAATAGAATATGACCTGCAACTTCTCAGAAATGCTGGCACCATGATTCTACAACTCCAAATGGAGATTTAACGGAAATACCATAGTAATAAATATAGTGATACGACATTTTAATTATATTATATATCCGACTGGTATTTTCTTGCATACCCCCCGGGGAAAGTATTGGCGGATCCCAGCACGCGGAGGGAAGAGATCAACCTATACTTTCCCTAGGGAAAGTACATCTCGGGCTTACTTGACAGCATCCGAACTACTTTCGTGTATTCAACTCGTACATGGAACACTTTATTTCCAAGCACGTTTCACGGCGGTTTATATGTGAAAGATTGTATTGTTTTTCGTAAATGTAAACTAATGTCTCATAAGAAAGCAAACACTTTAATATTTTTCAAGTTAATGTAACAGGAATTTCATTTTTAGGAATGGTTCGAATTTTCAGGGTACGCAATTTAACGGTTCAAATTACGAAAATTGTTGGTAACGAATATCCATGTAGATTTGAAGCGAGAGTTGATTGCGAAACGAAATGGTGCCTTTTATTGTGTCACAAGCAAGAGCATCAAATTTTAGAAATGTATAGCAACATAATCTATTCACATTTCAAAGAACATACCTGCATTCATACAAAACAAAAAATGGCGGTAAATGACGTCACAGCTTCTCTTGATAAATGACGTCACTGTGTAAACAAAACCAGTTAATTAAGTCAATGTCGAAGGTATAGTCGCATTAATCAATTAAACTGGACGTGTGTCAGAAGAATTTCTGTTTAGGATTTAATAATTTTTTTTTTTTTTGTTTCACAACGTAAATAAAGTACAGTTTTGGATGCGATCAAGCACTATGTTTTTAGTGCTAGATACATAAACAGTGGTTAATTCACATGTGAACCTACCAAATGTCCTACGCAAAGGGGTTCCATGCGGGGAATTGTATTTAATCAACATAAATTTTGATTTACCGCTCAACATAGTAGGGCCTATTTAGCGGTTTTCTCGTAAAAACTGCAATGAAATCAAATAAAGTATGCAAGAAAAAGGATCTTGCATGGTCTACTGTGGAGGACTGGGTTGTCCCGACCCTCGGGAAAGCGGGGGGAAGTCGGAACCTCGCTTCGCTCGGTTCCTCCTATCCCCCCGCTTTCCCTCTGGTCCTCCACAGCAGGCCATGTAAGATCCTCATAGTATCTTTCTGTTCCTCTTTGGTAAAATATAATTTTATTTATCTATTTATATATTTTAATGTTTGTTTATACATTTTTCGTTTTACACTCACTGTTCAAGGCTAGGGTTCTAAATATTGCAGCCAAACAACATGATAATCTTGTTTGAATAATATATATGTAGCATTGCCGCCTATGGTTGGCCATCGCCACCAAAAATAATTAATTAAGCCGCGGTAAAAATATTTTAGCTCCGGCATAAATATGATTTTAGCCGCGGCATAAATATTTAAGCTCCGGCATAAATATGATTTAAGCCGCGGTAAAAATATTTTAACTCCGGCATAA